>WHPZ01546714.1:0-11359 GCA_016617965.1 Macrosiphum rosae | reverse complement strand
CAATCGTGTTAATATAAATTGGTCTAATCAATCAAAACCGTGGACTATATTATGCAATCTCGAGTATCGACTTATTAATAATTTATTTATCAAACCATTATAGTCCATTTACACTAAACATATTATATGGTTTGGTTTTAAACAAAACTGCGAACATTGTTTTATTATTCTATAATTTTTTAGACTCTACGCTCCAGATAAATACGTCGTATCGATCACGTCATTAAATTAGCAGTTTTAATAACACTCGATTCTGATATTAAAGTAAATGTAGTTGTGAAACATGTCAATTGTATCATTATTTTACATATCATTGGATTTATACAAACATTTTACGATATTTTCCGACTTTAATATCAATAAATATAATAGTTTACCTGCATCTAAATAGTATCCTACAATATTTAAAATATTGCTGTTAATAATTTAAACATATTTTATTCACATTCGTATTTTCTGTATTAAACGAAAAAAAAAAAATTTTATAATTACTATGTATGCAATTGAATCAAAATTAAATTTCTAAAACAAACAAAACTATACGTAACATAACCAACAACTTACAGTAAAACATATTATTATTTTATTTATTTTTAATGTAAATAATGTCTATAAACTATTCATGTAAATATTGTACCAATATACTAAAGTGACCTCATATATATGAATGTTTTTAAATTTTTCTAATCGATAAAAAAATAGCAATAATATTCTTAAAATGAGCATATAAATAAAAATATTAAAAAAACAACATAATTAAATAGTATATATTATGAATAAACTTTGTATAATACGTGGAAGCACTAATTTCCTCAGCTGCAGAAGTTTTAAATCAATAAAAATATGTATGTATAGATATTATAAACCAATTTTATGATATAAACATAAACTATATTTTATTTAATTGGTTACTTATACACGATAAGTAAATCTTAAAATATGTAGGTAAATATGGGTTACTCAAAACTAATAATAGTGTTTAAACCAAATATATATAATTTTTTAATAGGATATATTATTTACAAAGTAATTTAAACTCTATGGTTTATTCCAAAGCTCTATATTTATCAGTAAAAAATAAATAATACATACATTATTACACTGTTAAGTAAAACAATTTAAATAAGTTTAAAGATTTATGTTGAGTGTTTTCCGTTATTTTAATACACGCTATTAAAGTAATATGGGTACTCCTCATAAGTCACAATTAGTTCAGTAGTATTCAATATTTATTTTTTTTTAAGAGAATATAAAATAAAACGTTGGTAATAAAAAAATTAATGAAAAGTATAATACTATGCTAATGACTATAATGAGAAAGCACAAAAAATAAAATACAATATTGTTAAACATATTATTCTTCATATTTAGGACTCAACAAAATATTAATCGTCCCATTATTATTACATTTTTTTTTTATGAATTTTGATTGAGAAAATCGTGATTAATGTTATAAGATGATTATTACTAATAAATTGTTAAGAAATATCATTATATTTATTTTAATTACTGAATTATAACCGATACATCTGAACACATAGATTGTATGAATAGTTTTATTTGAATAAAATTATTTATTTTTGAACAGATTAATAAAGTTGTTTCTCACTTTGATACAATAGCCAAAATAATAGACTTCAAGTCACTCAATTTAATTTTCTTTCATTTTTCATTCGATTTATCAATTCATTTGGAACGGGACGGTTGTAATAGATATTATTTTACAATGTACGTTACAACATTAGCCACATATAATAAATAAATAAATAAAATAAACTGGATGATTATTTTCATCACAGTAAAAACTATCTCAAAAGTTTGAAATAAAACAAAAAAAATTACCTAACATAATTTGAAATTTGTTTTAGTGTACCTAACATTTGTTTATTTTTTAATTTTTTTAAATTTGTTTTTCTATTTACGTTGCTCGAATAAGTGAAAATATACTTTTTGAGACAATGTTGCAACAAGCCAACCACCCTGTATAACGAGTATAATATAATAATGTGTGTCTGTATTACATATAATACACACAAACATACCTAATTATTATAATATGCGTGTATGAATAGGTAGCACCTTTTCTCCGCGATATATTTCAGAGACAACATAAATTGGTACCTTGCGGTATATAATATGAATTACGGCTGTGTTAAGTTATAAGTATAATTTAGCAACGTGGTATTTCTTAATTAAACCTATGTAAATACTGTACTAAGAAACACAACTGAATACCAATGGTATACGATACCCCACCCTCGTACCACTATTTGAATACCTTCGCCGTGAAACACTAGCACTTTAGTCACCGTGAGAGGATTTTAAAACTTTTTTTGGAAAATCATTGGCGTATTCTATATAATAATACGCATTGGCGTAATAATAATATACTGTTTATTTTCGATGCATTAGTATTTAACATGGGCTCTACTCAAATATAATTTTGTTAACAGTCGTTTAAAAAAAATCTCATAGAACACATACACACACACAAATTCTATAATTCTTATCTCGTCAAATCGTAAAAGACTATAACTATATATTGTCAATAATTGATTATATTTTATTTATAAGAATATTTTATGATACATACACGATTCGTGCATACGAAAATATCCTCTAAGTTATGTAATTATAAGTAGGTATTTGGTCAAAAACAGTCCCATCATGATAATATGGAATACATATAAAATCTTTTATATTTAGATTTGGGTATGCACAATACAATATCTAATGGTACGCAAGGACTATTACCCATAATACAATACGACAAAGTAGTATAATATCACATAAATTGAATTTTCAAGTGAAAATTGATATTTTTTTTATATTTTGTCGTGTGCAAACTTTTATAATCAAGTTTTAACTCGTATAATACTTATGTCAATAAACGTAATTAAATTACGTCCAAACTAACGAACCTGTTTTTTACCACGTTAATAATTTGTTGTTTTTTTCAGAATTTTTGATAAAAGCGTTATGAATATACACACTGTATAGGTACGTGGATTGTCTCCTAATTTCAAAATTAAATAAAACAAAACCATATAAAGTAGATTAGGTAATAAATTAATATTTATAACAGAATTCAAACTAAAATTGTTTTCAAATAAATATAATAGTATAGTTAAATAATATCTAAAAATATTGTATTAATTCGATTATTTTTTACATTAATTGTAGGTATTGCCAAATCAAGTGAATCTGTGTAAGGTGTATGCTATTGTACAACATTACTGTTAATTTTTTTAATTTATTATTATTACACTCTGTAGTATATACTACTAAAGTACTTGGCTATACATAAAAATAAATTATAAAAAAATGTTTATGTGACATGTGTGGTTTGAGTACAGTTTTATATACACATACATATTATGTACACTATACACACTATACATACCTACTTTATGAATTTACAACTATTATAAATGTCGGAAATCTGAGCGAAATAAGACCGCACATTTTTTTATTTACAGATAAACCGATATAATTTATATCTCAAATGCTTAGGTACAAAATAAATGTTGACCTATTTTTGGTAAACAATGTTTAACGCAGAAATTTTTTTTCAATTATTTAATGTCTAGATTGAAGTTAGTTATTGATACGTATAGGAAAGGAAAGTTCACAAGACATTTAGTTATAACGACAAGAAACACAGATAAAAAATCTTTTAAAAAAAATAAAACAAAGGCCATGAAACACTATATTATTTTATTTTCATCCAAGTTACAAAACTTTATTATGTATTCAGTATTTAAAATTATTTATGATGATTATACTTTATAAAGTAAAATAAAAGTATATTATACATTTTTTAAATATTTTTCTTTCTTGTGCAGTTATGCGTGCCTAAATATTAAAATCAAATGACTCATACGGTACGTGATATTAACTAATAAGTTAGGTAAAATAATCAGTAATTATTCAAATTCAAATCTCGGAGATTCTGATCAGTTAAATCAGTTTTAATTTATAAAAGTAATAATAATTATATGCCTTATAAATAATGATATATAAATAAATAATGCAACACGCATTATACGTATGATATATTTTACTCATTCGTAACAGTTTTAAATAAATAACAATAATTATCAAATTATATGGTGTAGTAAAGTGTGTATACAATTTATATTTATATACAAAAGACTACCGTAGTATCAAAACCTAATGAGGCATAAAATATGATAAAATATTTAAGAATAATACTGACGTTGATTAATAATTTAATATTTATTTTATAAAATTTGTACCAAGGTTTGTTTATATTCTATTATCAAATGTGTTAAATAAAATAATCTACTAATATCGCAGAAACTAAATTGGACGAGTACTACAACAATAAATATATAAATGAGATGTAACATTTATTATTCAAACGATACAAATAAACGTCAGGAATTTATAACGATGCATACAATTGTTACTCTGCTTAAAATTCCTATTTTTTATTTGTTGAGGCTACACAATTGGAGGTCTTAACCTACACTTGCTAAAAGATTAATACAAATTATAACCTCTTCAATCGATTACCTATTTCCACAGTAGTTATTTACAATATTTGGATTTACTTAATTATGTGAAATCATGTATGGATTGCTTAAGTAATATGCTCATCGAGTGCTTGTTGCAGTGAAGATCTGTGAGGAGAGTTATTGAAGATTTTACCTTCTTCTGGTTATTTGGGGCAATTGATCATTGTGTGTTTACAATTGACACTTGGTGCTGGTATTAGCTGATAAGGTAGGACTGAGTGTGATGAGTTACTAGAGTAGTAATAACTTTGTCTCTTATTTTATGGTATATTTCCATTTTTTAATGTTGACTTTTGCATTTCTCAGTTCGTTCGATAGATGTCGATTAATCCATTCAGTAATGTTGTCATGCTTCATTTTTTTTATCTATTAATAATGTTAAATGTCTCTGATGTTGAAGTTTATTTTTGTTGAAGCCTATAGTGTGTTTTCGTTGGTTCGATACACCCACGTGGATGTAATAACTTATAGAAATACTTTTCATATAATAAATCGATAATAATATGTATTTCATAAAAGACTGAATTTAACAATTATTATCTTTCAAATATGTAGTTAGTTTTAACTTTATTCTGTTTTCTAAAATTTTTTTTGTTATATCAACGTATACTTGCAAAACATTTTTTTTTTATTTCCTACCTTAAGCTGTAACAATGTCAATATTATAGTGGTAAATATTATGATTAAATAATGTTTTTTTTTTATTTGAAAAAATGTAGTACCTATATTTACAATCTGTTGCTTATAAGTTATAAAGTGTAGGCAAATTGTATGAGACCTTATTGACGAGAAGGGGAACCACTTCATACTAAATACATTACACTTAATATAATATATGAAACAAGTAAATGAATTGTTTAATATTTAGTTTATCATGCAAGCATAGCGTTAGAGTACTATGATGATATTCTACACAATATCCAAAATGTCCCTCAAAAACTTGTAAAGTTCCGTGCCATTTCCTCTTTTAAAACATTGGATTATTTAGATTCCTCCCTAGAACCACCGATTTTTTTAAGTTCAGTCATAACTAAACACGTTGGCTGTGCGTACATTTGTCTTTGCCCAACATTATAATACTTTAGCAGTTTGCAACACATCCTTCCGAGTTCCAACGGAACTTGCACACGCATCGTGGTTACCGTGGTAACGAGTGCCCGAGAGAAATGTATGCAAGAGAATCCTGGTAATTTGTACGTAACAATAGTGGTAAACACAAAAAAAAAGAGAACCATGTAAGTCCCTTTACTGTATTGGTGTTAAATATACCTCGTCACCGAATAGATCACAGTAATAGATTTTGTGTTAAATATTTGCATGATAAATCATTGTAGAAGGATGAAAAACAATTTTCTAAGTACCTGTATCACCATATTATATTTCTAAGAATACTAACTATTTTATGTTGTATTTATATTTCTATTAGAAATCTATTTTTATATTAGTAAAACGGTTGGTTGAACTAATTTTTGAACAAAAACGAACCGCATGTATAATTGTTTACAATACTTTTTCATATAATTCTACTCTAAATGATAGTTATTGACTTCTCAGGAAAACAATATCGACCCACCACAAAACAGTGTAAATAGAATTTATTGTTGTACATACCTATAAATACCTTATAATTAATACAAATTATTTTGAAAATGTAATTAAAATATAAAATATAGTACGCTTTGTGGAAAAATAACTGTTATGATCATTAGATATTTTATGCTGTAATAGCTTCTCAGTGACTATTATTATGTAAGCTTGTGGTATGTACACAAGTATTGGTCCTCGTGATTAATTTTGATTTTGAACTCAAATATTTATTTATAACAATTACCTATAAAATATCTTGTATATAAAATTCACTACTATTACAATTTATTGAATCTGAAATAGTTAAATCTGAATCCAATAAATTAAATGGGGATTATTTACAAAGATCGTAAATATAACGAGCTTAAACAGAAGTCATAAAAATAATTTTAACAGAATACCAGGTGGATTTTCATGACCTATACACCTAATAAAAAAGACAGAAACCGTTAACTGTTCATCCTCTCGAGTATTGTTAGATGTTACACAATATGGTTGATAAATTGTGTTCTGTTAGTAACCGAATCTCATTGTACTGCTAACATGAAGAGATAGAAACAGCTTCCATGTTGTTAAATAACATTTCTGAACATTTAGATGTACATATACGTGTAAACTATTATTTCATCAGATACACTATGGTTTGGTGTTGGGATTCATAACTGTACATTGCACTTACTAAATGTATTCCACATATAAATCATAATAGACACCTCATACCTGTGGTATAACAGATACAGTATTAATAAATTATTATATTAGAATCGTTATTCGTTTTATATTTTCAAAAACGTTTATGGTTTTCAAACATAATGGCTAATAATAATATGTTACGAACCTCTTAGATGATAGTACGAAATTAAAAATATTATTTTTATTCAGTTTAAAATGCTCAGTTCAAAACGTGTACAATGGTTTATAACATGGATTTTTTCCCACGAATATACAGTAAAAATGTCACTCAACAAATTTGAACTTTGAAGCCAGAAAATTCGTCTAAAAAACTTTTTGATATTTTACAGATGGTTTTATGTTTATAAAAATTATGTATCATTTATTTTATTTTGGATACATTTCCAAATTAACGCTGTGGTTGAAAACGTAGAAGAATATAAAAAGTTTTGACATAAGACAATAATATTTTTGAAATAAATCAGTAAGTATAATAAGTGATATACAATAAAATACTAAATATTATGAAGTTCAATAAATATTTAAATTATTTATGTGATCATTCGTTGCAACTAAAATATTAATTATAGATATGTGAGTTATGACATTATATTGTTTTCCCATAATTTATTATACATATTATTTTTTATATGATTCATGAAATGTATTAAGTTGTAGAGTGACTCTGTGAGTATTTCTAGGTACAGTATTAATATAAATTATCATCGATGTGCATTTAATGCTAAACCTACTTAAAAAATAATGATCTCCTTTGATGAATATACAATTTTAAATCCCATAACAATTATCAAAGGTTTAGAATCGTTTTACTCATTCAATGATGTATTGGGTCATGCGAGAATTACTGTAGTAGTTATTATGTATGGTTATTAATTATATATGGTTTCGAGTAACAATAACCCTCATTTATCTGATGTCCATATACGTCATCATTGGTATAGCTATGGGGGAAGTATTGTAGGAAACTGTTGAACGGAATTTGAAAATGTTGATTCACAGGCCATAAAACACGGGTGTGTTTTCGGTAAATTTGAGACACGGTAGTTTTGAATTAGGTGACTAGAAATCTCGTCCGTAGGGGAATGAAGAAATAAATGAGGGACGTTGGGTAAAGAAAGATCGAGGCCGAGTTTTTGCTTAAACCGTAGGCTTATTGATGACATTCTAGTGTATAAGAAAGCTTGATTCATGACTGGACAACCGCACAAAACTAAAACGCAGTACATTAAATGATTAAATGTCTACATAGCTAAATATAATATTCTCGAACACACACTTTATTGTCCACTTCAACGGCCCTATCGTTTAGTATAAGCACGCTCCGCAGCATCACTATTTCACTGTGTTTTTAAGAAATACGAAATAAAACATTGTGCGTCAGGATGTGATAGTTTTGAAATCATAAAATAAAATATAACAATAGCTTTTTGTTAACGATGGTCACCGGAATTGTGCGTTAAAACTGTTTGATTGATGATTGCAACGAGGAAAAATGAAATATACTATAGTTGTACGACATTTAATTACTATATTTATCTACTAGAGAATCAAATCATATAAGTCTTGAATACAATTATTTATGATCTAAAAATGTTTGTTAATATATTTTTAAAATGTATACTGGTTTATTAAAATATATATTATGTTAAGTCTATACAAACTAAGAGGTAGGTATACTTAATTTTTATTTAATCATTAGACAATAATTATAGGTGTAAACAAAAATGTTTCGTGTAAATATTTTACATACTATTTTCAGGATGGGTTATTGATTTATCTTGTTTGTGTGCCTAAACAAGTAGTATCACAGCTAGTAGTTTCTCTAAGAAACCAAAAACACGAGATTGAATTATTATTTACTTAACGTTCAAAAAGATTCCCGTTGACTTACTCACAAAGTTTACTGACCTAAAAAAGCGATAACGAGAGTTTCAAGGCAGTTTCACCTTCTTTCATTTGAGGCATCATGAACAAACATTAACTATGTAACTGAATAAGTGGAAAAAAGTGAATAAGCTCCAACAAAGTTTTAATAATTTAAAAAAAAAATAAACTTGATGTTAATTTTTTGTTGTAAATAACAGAGAGTAAATTCTTCCAACCGCTTCCAAATCGAACTAAATTGAGTTGTGACAGAAATTTGATGTACGGACTGTTTTTTTTCTACAGTCAATATTAGTATAATGTTATTTATCTCGTACATTTTTGTTTTGATCTTATTCCGACAACAATTGGTCAGAAACATTTTTATCTAAACAATTCATCAGACACCATTATAATATGAATACTTATTAAGGTTTGACATAATTTTGTCATTATGCAAAGAAACTACTGTGATCAGTACCAATTACAGTAGTACTTACAACTGGTTTTAAAAATTAAAAAACTCAATTTTATCACAGGAAATGGCATATTTATTTTAACATTTTTTAAACTAATCGGATCCTAAGGGCATAATGAATATTTGCCAGGGGAGTCATAGAACAGAAGAGGAAAAAAATAACGATGATAACGATTAATATAATATTTTATTCTAATAGCAAAACATTTGATTTCAATTGACAATTTAACATTAAAACATTTTTTTTTGCATCCTTAAAGTAATTTAAGAACAACTAAATTGTTGTGAAGAAACTAAGGAGCCGTGGAATGTAAAAGTTTAAACACCTCTGTTATAATATTATATTATTCTAAAAAAAAAACAACATGATGAAAATTAACAACAAATGTAAACTATACAAATTTTTTATATAGTGAAATGAGTGGTTCGCTGTACCAAAATGTCTTTTAAAAGTCACCGTATGACTGACAAATCTAGAACGTACACTATAATACATACAAAAATAAATAAATATTGTTAAGACTTGCAATAAAATTAAATTGTGAATAACCCTAAAGGTTTGATTGAATACAGTAACATAATATGATGTTGTGTGTGTTTCTATTTAAAATTCGGTAGCTTCGAGATAACTACAGAAACATTTCAAACATACCTAACTGTCCATATAGTTAATCTGTCATCTAGTGCCATCTATGTTAAACTTATTATAAATAAAAACGAATATACAATATACCCATTTGAACTTTTATAGGGTTTATTTTGTCTGAAAGTGTATTTACAGCAATATAGTATAAGTATACTCCATAATTTTAAAGGCATGAGGCCTAAACGGAATAATATAATTAAAACATTAATTGACTACCGTACACAATTAGATTATGATTATGATATTGGATTTGTTGATATTATCCATTAGAAAAGAATATTATCTTCTACAATTTTAATTAATTATATAAATTAGGTTATAAAATAGGTTAGGTACCTATACCTACTAGATAACATATATTTTTTTATTGATCTAATATCCGTTTTTTGTTTGATTAGAAATATTAGAATAAAAGGTTGTTTTATACAATCACTAACTGCAGTTTACTGCAGAAAGGAGATAAAGTTAATTTTTATAAATTTTAATTTTATTATAATTTTGCACTAATTACACCTAAAAACATCGTTTTTATTCGGCAAAGAGAAAAATCTGTAGGTTCAAAAATTTAAAAAATAGCACTCAGATATCACAGTTTACAACAGAAAAGGGATATGTCTAAAATACGCTTTTGTCTCTACAAAAAAATTATGAAAAGTACACTTAAGGGGTAAGAGGTTACAAGTTTTGTGAAATTAAGCTCACATTAAAAGCACTAAAATTCACTTCTGGAGCCAAGAGTTGGACTATTTTTGATTTTGAATTTCAACCCGGACGGAATGTGACTGAAATCACAAATTATCCAATACCAAGAAATATACTCGATGTGAGACAATTTTTAGGATGGGCTAGAATATTGTTCAATCGGTTTATTCATAATAATTTCTCATGACAGCACGTCAAGACAAATTTTGAAATTAACATGGAAAATGTTAGGTTCTCATGGATTTCAGAGCAAGATCAAGCCTTTTATACTCTCAATCGAATATAGTGACCTTCAAGCGTCAGCAGAACATAAGTCCACACTGTCACTAGCACTAAAGGGCTATCGAAGATGAAACAATCTTCGAGGCGATTCAACATGTATATTGTATGTAACAAAGAAACAGACAAGGAAATAAATTTAAATTCTAACAAAATAATAAATATACTTCACACAATATTACCTAGTCATGTTGAATATCGATTGTTCCGAAAATGAAGATGATGCAAATTACAAACGGCACGAGATGGCAGATCTCGTAGCAGTATTTGACTCAGTACCTTCATAGGCACCAGTGAATTATTCCATAGGAATTATTCCACACCAGCTTAATAGTAGCTGATCCAGGACCATTAAGTTATGAGACACATATTCGACCACGGAAGTGTAATAAGAGGAAGAGCTAAAGAGAGAAACCTCCCACATACCATATTTAAAAAATACCTATATATTTTATGTACCTAGCTTACGTGTTTTTATTATTCGTTTTTAGTTAAGTTCAATTAAAGTTATTCTGACAAACTTCAACGACCGATTTCGTTTTAGTGTACGTTTAGTTTCCTGTTGGTGAC
>WHPZ01546704.1:0-11771 GCA_016617965.1 Macrosiphum rosae | reverse complement strand
GTTGCTTAATAGTTAATATAAATAAAGAGTAGTGATTATATTATTAACATTTATATAATTTAAACTTTATTATTAGTTATTAATTTGTCTATGCCTACAAGTATTGGAATTATCTAGATAAAAATAATTAAACCATCTAATTATCTCATCTTGATAAATGTAATAGTTATCTGTGGCACAAACTATAATTTATCTAGATAAATAATATAATAATAAGAATATTTTTAAATATTGAAATAGCCAATAATTTACGAGAACCGAGTAGCGATTCCAAATTCCAATATTATTATAGTTAAAAAAAAAATGTTTACTGAAACATTGCAGTCAAATTTATTTTGTTATTTTATTTTTATTTAAGTTATATTAAAAATTAAAATTGTATACTATTTTAGTTAAGAAATAACATAAGGGATTTATTAATTAATAAATATTACCTAATTGGTAATTACTAATAAAGTAATAAATTATATTATTTATAATATAATTTAAAAACAAATTATCTATTTTTTTATCAAGATAAATGTATGTGTATTTTTATCTTAATCTAGACAAAAAAAAAATTATGTTATATATTTTTATCTTATCTAGATAAATTTTGAATGAACTATCTGTTACTTATCCAGAGGATTTTTTGGTTATATTTTCCCAACACTGTATATACACATACTGACACACGTGTCTCGTTATTCCTATATAATATAGTACATGATTCGTCACTACTATATTATATGATAGCCGTATATATACCTAAGTACAATGTGTATTTACTTAAGTATGGGCAGGTGAATAATATTAATCGCAAACGGTAACTCCGGGTCGGTAACTACACAATAATAATAATAATATGTGTAATATTTTATTATATAGTGTATAATACCATTGAGTATACAATATCAATTATATTATATTATAGTATATTATTTAATTGCTTCAAACATGCTCACCCTCATTTTATCCTTCAGCTGTGCATTTATTTAAATTGTGATTCTTGGAATGTTTAAGCATACACATACTTAAAGACCATACATTTTTAAACGGGTACTTAAATTTGTTGTGTAGTGCCTTGCGAGATTCAAACTTATTTTAAAAAAGAAAACCACCATTATTTTACAGTTATTTTTTTAGATAATGATTTATTTACATATTATTATAATATAACTAGGTATGTCTACCTAATCAAAATTTGAACAAGCAAAGTTTCCAAGTTATTAAATTATATCAACTAAAGCAGAAGTATTCAAACCGTGAGTACCAGCTCCAAGGGGCATTGCGAGAATTTGTCAAGGGAGCGGGGAGCCGTTGCGGTTGCACAGAAGAGGGAAAAAATTACGATGACTATTTTTATATATATAGATTACAGTTTTGTTCTCAACGTAAAATATTTTATTTCAGTTTTCTATGCATATTGCATAATTATTATTACATTTTTTGCCTTGATATTATAATACATAATATGATTACAAAAATTAAGCGTTAAAGCATTTTCTTTCTGTGTTCTTGATGATTTGAGAGCCATAAAAAATGTTGCAAAGAAAAGCGAGGGAGACGTAGAATGAAAAAGTTTGAATACTTTTGAATCAAGTCCATGATAATAATAATAATAGGTATATACTATATATAATACGGTTGTATATATACTATACAGTTGTGTACATAAATTAGTATAACATATTATGTGTAATCCATTTCCGCGGCCTTAGATCTACCTGTAGGTATATAAATAAATAGGAAAACCCTAAAAGTGAGCGCATGCTCGGTGCAGTACATAATATATAGTACTATAATATATATTATAGCTACGATACCAATATATAGATACTATTCTATGCATAAATAGTTTATAATACATACCAAATATTATAAGAAATAATTAAACATATTAAAACATTTTCTTTCGGTGTCTATCGTTACAAATTAAAAAATGCTGATAGATAAACATTATTGATCATAATTTATAGAGTATAATATTATATTGCCTATCAATTCACAATATTATATTACGATATCATAATGGTCACTATGATTTTTACAAATCTTCATCGCTCTCGTAAAAAATCCAAGTAATTTTAAACCTGTACATCTATACACGAAAAATCTCTAAGTGTGCGCGTATGCTCGGTGCAGTGATTCGCCCCGTACTGTACATAAAATAATGTGCGTGCCTATCTATCTAGCCGCAGTACCAATATAACAATATATAATATATTATAATAATAATATATGGGTATCTATACCTACCCATGTCGTATCCGCGCGGTATAGGTACATTCTTCGCTAATGGAAAACAAAGTGTTTGCGATTACGGTTCATGTATTGAATCTCGCCCGCGTTTTGCGGCAAACATTGTAAATCATGTTCAGCGGCGATCGCGGGTGACCGCCCGACCGTGACCATTGCAAAAGACGAGCGGTGCATAGTAATGCGCAGCGCGCGACGTCTTCCTATTCAGACCGGCACGACGACGGCGGCGACTTCGGACTCGGTTCGCCGCGATAATATTGAGCGGACGCGATAAAACATTTTATCGAAGACGACGGTGCAACGGACGTGAAAAACTTTTCTCCGTTATGATAATTTAAAATATAATATTATTACACCGACGCGGGCGACTGCGAGATTCCTCTCCAACCGACGTCGTCGTCATACATCTCGCGGAATAATTATATTATAAATTATGGTTATAGACAAATATCGTTTCCACTGAATCAGTAATTACGACTACGAATCTATACAGGGTACAGGGTGGTTCACCAAGCACTCTGGCCCCCTTTTTTTCTTGCGCTGTTTTTGTGCGTAGTCGTTCATAATCTGATTTTTGCAATTTTTAAATATTATTATACTTAAGGACCATGATATACATTTTCATATTCTTGAGATTTTTCATTCTACTTATTATAAGGAGTGTCCTGTGGAGAAACAAACTTCTGCTTTTCAAACGAGCCCCCCCCCATAATGATATAATATTCCTGAACAATCTGAAGTGTAACAAAATCAAAATTCGAACGAGTATTCTTCGAGTTAACTTTGTACACTAAGGATAATAATATTATGAGTCCATGATAATGGGTTTGGAAATCCATGTAACAGTATAGGGGTGAGCTTACTTGGTGAATCATTAATACACTTTTTTTTGCAAAAATGTAGCTTAACGATGCCGTAAACTACCAAGCTTAGTTTCGATATTTTATCGGAAATCCTTCCATCGCAAAACTCAAAAACATGTAAAATATGTATGGAAACAATGTAAATGTATTATGTATAATAAACATACTAGCTGTAGGTAGCAATTTATTTCAATAACTGCTGACTTATGAATTATGATATTTTGTCATTGCTTCGAGTATCAATATAAAAATAAATACGGTTAATGATTCTACACAGTAATATATCAGCTGGTCACATTCATAGCTGGTTATTCTCTAATTCTCTATACTTAATTCGTTTTATCCGACGCTCGACAATTTAGGCTCAGCGATCGGTGATAACGCGCGTGTTTTAATATAATATACCTAATGGAAGAAAAATGTAAATCGAGTTTCAAAACAAACATCGTGTATACGAATCGTTCACTTGTAATCCTCTTAATCAAATCGGTAAAAAAAAAAAAACCGTTGAAATACGATACTCAGAGATCTATGCGCTCTTCCCACATGCAGTTGAACGAAACCTATAGGTATACATCTCGATTCTTAATAACATTAAATTATCCAATAAGAATCGAATTAAATAACGCCAAGGAAAAATGCACCACAAAACGACAAAACGCTTTCGGGTGTGATGGAGTGTGGCGAGTACGCGTTTAAGGCGACCTGCGATGGTCGGCTGTAATAATATATTTTTAACGGCGGAGCGGGTGCCCACATCGATCTGTTGTTGTATTATAGTTATATCACGCCGGACAGATAGTTTGTTTTCTCCCGAACCAAAACCGTTTCGTATAACATTAGGTGTTATAATAGACCAGCATAATATCGTTTTGTATACGCGTTTACGAAAAATAATATTCGTCGACGTCGAATCGTCACGAATATTTTATTAACGTAAATCGGACTATATACTTATATTATGCTCACGGCTGCAGTAACATTCAAATGTATATCCCACAAATTACACACACACACACACACACACACTAAACAATACGGTGGAGTAATGATCAATAACGCGTACCTCTTATATACGGGGTGATCCATGTCGACGTCTCAATAAAATATTTATTTTACATAATTTTAAAGTCGTTACTAAACAAATGGATTTATGGAGAAAAAAAATTATATTTGTTTTAAGTTATATATTCTTTTCGATGACAACACACATTTTTTTATCTCATATTGATCGAAATATCTATAAATATTAAATTTCGGACAAGAAATCTATTAAAAGTATTATAAGCATACTTGCATACCTATTTAAAGTATTGACAAGCGGAGTAGTGGACCAATATCTTGTGCATGTACCCCTGTGGCCTGCATTGTCTAAACTTTAAATACTTGATGGAAAAATTTTGGTTTACTAACGACTTGAAGTCTTGCAATGTAGTTTCAAAAACGTAAATAGTTTTTTAAATAATAATAAGTTCGTCTATCGCGTTAAATGGATCACCCTGTATACGGTATTCGACTTCCCTCTCCAGAGTTGCCCCTTTTTTCACACGCAGTAAAAAAAACAATTATTATATACGCATATAAAAAAAAAAAAAAAAAACAAAACTATATCCCACACGTTACAACGATATATCGTAATGCGCTCGTAAGTCTCTCTCGTGCGCGCCAAAACGGGTTTAACCCGGAGGGCCGACCCGCGCGATTATGTGGTCTGCGAGCAGCGTCGTATACCTATATTATACCTAGGTATATATGCGTAATATACCGCGCCACCGGAGGACCCGACTTGCTCCCATTGCGGTCGACGGATTCGGCATCGAAACGTCCAAGAATGCGCACCGACACGACCGCGCACAAACTCGGTAGCCCCCAAAACATATAATAATATCCAAAAACATATTACACGCGTTCTTGATCCAGTTGCAGCCGAAGTCGGTTGGCTGTGTGCAGTATTTACATTGTCCACCTCCGGCGCGGTTATGCAACAGAACACTGCTAATCTGATCGGACACGTGCCCGCTGGCAGACTCGCATAATACATAGAATATTATATTGTATTGGCTTCGAGATTTATTTCGTATTTAGTTTTTTTTTTTTTTTTTTTATAATATTCCTATAATATACCTTATAGCTAAAAGGTACGCACTTGACTTGTCGACTATCCTACTACTATATATAATATTATATCAACCGCGGTCTCGAATTTCTCTCAAGAATTTGCCGTGGACAGCGCGAGCCACTATAGGGCGAGGCCTGCAGCAGTTGTACGCGCGTTTTTCAAAAAATATATATGTAGGTATTATAAATGAACATAGGTAATAGGTATAGGTACTTTCGCAACATATTATATACGTGAGTTATATATTTTAAAGCTATACCACATCAGCTGTAGTCAGATTATTGATACAGAATGTTCGACTTGAAGCATCTGCAGTAATGATGTTTAATAATAATAAGACTGGGCAATAATAATGTTCCGGTGATACCTGCGCATAATGCATAATATGTTTATAATTACATTTTGTTCAACAAGATGGAGAGTTTAAAGAAGAAAATTTAATGGAAAATGATTGGAAATCAATCGATATCTTTCGATATCTTTCTATTATTAATCTATTCCAAACTTACGACTTTATTATATAACTCGACAACAAATTGCGTAATACTATTGAAATAGATACAAACCTTAAAATGAAAACATTCACACTAATGATAACTTAAATATTATAATATAAGCCCACTGGTTTCCGAAACGTCTTTCCTCTAGTTAAAGACTACCTCTTTATCTAACATTTAAAAACCAATATAGGTTTAAAAACAATTTAATTAAAATCTTTAATCAATAAAAAAAAATCCATGTGGTGTAGTAAACGATTTCCTCAATTCATATTAAGCTACTTTCAAATGTTGCAGAGGTATTTTATATTTTGCTTAACATATTAATTTAAATATTATACAGATTTAAAAAAAAACATTTGTAGGTAGATAATTATTGAGCGAGGCAAAATAAAATACGATAGACAAACTACTACTGAAAGGTGGAGAGAATTAATATTTATCAGATAATACGTTACTGGTTTGGGTAAGTCAAATTCAGAAATTATGCTACTGATACAAATATATTTTATAAGCTATAACCAACCGATAAGGTGCTATAATTTAATTAACAAATTAAATATTCCTTATATGGAATATTATACAATATTATACGATGAGAAGCATCATTAGAGTATTCCATAAATAAATCAACTAACTTTTTATGCAAAATGAATTACATTTAAATATTTACCTATAATCTATTTAAAACCATAAATATTATTAACCAACAATGATTCTTAATGTCTATATAGTAATACTAATATGCTAAAATAAACTTAATAAAATCTATACAATTAAGTAAAGTCTAAAAATTATAACATTTTCAAATGTAAGTAGGTACATTTTACAATGTAAAAATATAATTTGATATAAAAATGCCATACAGCGAATTTCAAGAATAAGTTCTTTATAGGTATTTTATATAAAATTATAAGACTGACAAACAAAATAAAAAATAAATGATCCAAAATACGATGGCATTATATAATTATATTTATCAATCATTTAAATATACAAACATTTACGGTTAAAATAGTTTAAAATATGAATAAAATATGCATAAAACAACTCGCACCTATATCATTATACCTAGTAGGTACGAGGTACCTCGTAATGTCGTAATAATACAATAATAATTATTTTATAAACGATTTAACGATATAGTACACAACTATTTAAGAGATATTCTAAGAGAAATACATTGGTGAGTACCAAATTTGAATTAATCAAATGATCACTGATTATTGCCGACATCTGTTGTACACTGCACAAGACCAACATAAGTACCTATATCCATCATATTTTAAGTGCGTGTATCACATCGAAAAGTGTTAGTTTGAAAACTGTACAAATCAGTATAGGTAGGTGGTATACTGCAGTGATATAAATTACTTTTTATCAGACCACACTTCATAACACGCGGTCGTAACACCGTTGACCTACTATATCATATAATACAATATAATAATATGCTCTCTCCGATATTATGATTGTAAGTTGTAGTTTTCTCGGTGTATGTAGTTTTATATGACAAACGATAAAGGTTAGGCATCAAAAATGTTATCTAGCGAGATTGAGTTTATATTACACTGCGCCTTACCGTGTAGCGATCATTAAAGATAATAATTAAACAATTAGGTCTAAGTGTAATTTGGCGTATACACGTATAATACGAGTTTCTCCCGAGTCTGCAACAGGTCACCATTGAGTACCGACGGAAATTATTACGGATACTGCAGACCACCGGACACTCGTCCAGCGATTAATTATTTTTCATTTTCAGATATACCTTGGGAGAATAGTATCGGATATACAATATGAAGTTAGGTATAGGTCACCGTCAGATGATTTTCTCGTTGGACCTATCGAAAACTGACTGACTGACTCGACTGACGAAAATGTCGATAAAACGAATAAAAATATCGTTCGTTTGAAAATCCTGTAATCTAACGAAAAATCAAATGTATATTTGTCCCCATAACGTAACGAAGATTTTTGGACAAAGCTCTCGTCAATTCAATGAATTTTCACGATTTTGGCAGTTTTTTAGCCGATTATCATGCAATAATATTATATGCTCTAGTACTTCATCGCAATTCATATTCATGTCGATTGGTGTATAAAGGCTCAAACAATAATATAATAAATGCCAAAATCATATCTCCACCACGTCTTAAGTTATTTACAAAGACATGTCATCGACGACAGTGTGTTTTCTAGTGTTTTAAATGTGGACAATGCTATACTGACCGGGTAAGCGCAAGCGACTACACACAAAAAAAAACAACCAATTTAAAAAAAAAAAAATTAATAGACATTATGTAATAAATGTATAATATAGTTTATATACTCATGTATTCACATGCATGTATGAATGACTCATGTATTTTATATACATATTATGTAATATGATCTTATATACTATGTCTATAATATTTAAATGTATGTAAATATTATTAAATAAAAATGAATATGATACATATATTTGTAATGTGTTGATTTAAATGTTGATAAGTCTGATGTATGTAACGAATATTGTAGGTTTATGCTCCTCATATATCGAACTTATTGATGACTAACTTTTTTCTCTGTCCCTTGAAATCCGTTGTATCACTTATACAGTTATACCGTCAGTCGACTGTAATAATAATATACATACGTCTTTCAGTCTTGGGCGAGCACGACGGGACTTCGCACGGAGCATACTCTACGATTTGGAGACCTATCGCGCCGCAGCCACAGCAGCATAGTACCTACCTACCTACTTATGTCTTATAATAATAATTAGCCTCGAAGACATATCAGAACCTACCCATATTAATTGTAGCCTCGTATCTGTATAATTGTGCGAATGGTCAATAACAATATTATTTAAGAGAGTACCGCCTATATACACGCACAATAATAATTCTAATGTCACTGCGGCGGCGCCCCCAGCAGACATAATATTATTATTGTGTACACGTTTTGAGTTATGTAGTCTCTGCGAAAATTAGTGTAACAGTAATAAAATAAAAAGTAAAAACCACACTCGAACGCACGCATAACGACGACGTCTAATGTGTGTGTGTACGTGTACGATTGCGAAACTAGAGCAGATATTGATTCTTTGCCAGTTCTGTGCGCGCGTATTGCCAAACAGTCCAGAGCTCCACCGCTACGGCACAGAGGACCCTGCGGCCACAATATAATATAATAGAGTATAATACCGGTCGCCGCCGAAGCCACTGGTCCTGGTGGTACTGCTGTAGTCGTATGGCCCATTATAAAATATATATAGGATAGCCGGTTATTATTATTATCATTTTTTACTGTACATATATATATATATATTATACACTCGTACGGCACACACTCGGACAAATTGATTGTTATCGGTTCTCATATCATATAAATACCTACCTACATAATAACACTGCACTGCGTATATAATATAATAGTACTCTCATTTGTTCGCAGCTCGTTGTACACCCGGGACACTTTCGCCGTTGGTCGCGCGCGCGCCGGTTGCGTAAGTCGGGCGCATAAATCAACAAGTTGTTGTTTATTTCTTTCATTCTATATATATATATATATATAGGAACCTATGTTATTATTTTACTCTTATTATAATATTTATGTGTAAGTACGTATATAATATAGTTCCTCGCGAGTGACATTTGTGGAACGTAACCCAGTAGTTGTCGGTGGTGGTGGTGGCGGAGCAGTGGGCACAACACTGCAGGTGTATATACGTGTAAATGTATATTTTTATTTATATACTGGCTACCTGCTATTATATAGTCATATAGTGTATTGGTACAATATATCACTATCGCCGAGTCACAACAAATCATCTACCTAAATTATAACAGTTTGACAAGAAACCGCAATCTTTGCTGGGTCAGCGTATGTAGGTACCGCACTCTACTGCAGCAGGACCGCGGTCCAGAATTAATTTCAAAACTCTGTAAAACGGGGTGAAATCCTTGAGTGAAACAAATCGACCTTACCTAGTACCTAAATATATAGGTATATACCATTCTATGCATGTTTATATTATTATGAATTACGATTGAAGCAATATGATATAGTCGGCTATAATAATAACGCTGTACTGCGGTGGCGAATAAATGCGTTTTAAATAGCAAGCTGCAGCTAGTACCTATAGCTGGAAACGACCGCAGTTCGTGATTTCGAGACCCAGCAGAGATGATGAACGATTTAGCACTGGATTATCATATTATTATATTTTAAAATAAAACTGCATATCGGACGAACAAAAAAAATGCAGTCACTCGTGTGTTGAATTTAAAAAGATATTGTATACTCTGTATAGCCTGAGAACAATTCAACGCAGCTATGTACCGGGCATGTATCTAAGGTACGTTAGTATGTATAAGTACTAGGTATTAATGATAAGAATTTTAATTTGTAAAATTTAGATCGATAATCGTAAACAAAATTTACAAAAGACGAACAGACACTATAATATTATTATTCCTACATATTATCTACATTCCCTCCGCCCGCCCGCCATGATAATAGTCTAATAATATGTTGTAATAATAATAGACGTGCGCTGAGAACATAGGACGCCGAAGCCAATTAAAAGTGCGTTTCATTATATACGAACGTTAAAACAATATATTATTTTACAGCGCAAGTACAACAACGACGGTGACAATAAAGTAACCCGCGGTGGTGATTATCAACCGATACACAATAGGATAGCATCGGCTAGTGAACTTGGGTCACACTAATGGTTAGGAGAGGATTCTATTTTTCCTTTTTTCTTTTCTTCTTTTTTTTCTCCAACATAATGCATTTGCAGTCGACCCAATTTTCGACCTACGCGACACAAACGTGTTTATGCAAAATTCTTTGTGTGTGCAAGATATAATTTATATTTTATGTTATATATTACATAAACACTATACGTACCTACATTATATGAAAGTCTCCACGTTTAGGCGTGAGAAACAAATAAAAACGAAAACGTGAACGGCATTCGGCTAAACAAACGTTTACATATTTTTAAGATCATAATATTACTATCATTATTATTATTATTATTTGTGTCATGATGATGATGATGATGATGATGATGATGTAATATTCAAATTGTACAACCATAGAAAATAACTATATACAGAAATATATAATATCCTTATTTTTTCGTATAATATTAACGTTAAATGATTAAATGACGAGGAATATATAATATCGAAACTGAACCCATGCCGAAGACGTTATATATTATAATATTTATATTCAAATCAATACTAACTCTACTCTAACAATATAGATAGATACCTACCTATGTATAAAAACGGTAGTGTTGTTTATAAGTTTTTAAATACCTATTCTAACACAAAGTTATTACCCATCCCGCGAGTGTCAAACACACGGTGCACGCCTACGATCACAACGAGGCGTTATAATAAACGATATTATGCGTTCGACGGATAGAAAATTATAATATTGGGAAAAATACCAAAACAAATATTTGTGTTTCATATATTATAATATTATATAAATATATACCGAAACGCACGTGTAACACGTTACTATATTTTAATTTAAATTCGGAGCCTATAGGTCGTCGTCAGTTGGGGGGCCCGCGATGTGGCCCATTATACAAGTATTCATACAACCAACAACAACTGTCGTCCTACATGGATTACACCTCGCGATTGCGCCACGACGGACAGCGACTAGTCCGACTGGTATACATCGTTTGAAATTCGATTACCCCGGATAATTTAATCCAATAAAATACAATTAATGTCAGACTCGAATAAGTGTGACGCGTTATACACACGAACGGAATATTTGGGAAGTGCGGGACGGGACACGATAATGATATGTCCGTAATAACTTATGGTAATTCGTCCTTATTTACATACGACGAATATAATAATAATAATAGTAATAATATATCCTGCCGCAATATTTATATAAAATATATTACATATAGGCTGCAGTATATAAGACCGCACAGCAGTCACTCCACCACATACCCGGTAACCGTGTCTATATATATTTTATCGATACGCGATTATAGGTCTATAATATTACAACATAATA
>WHPZ01546702.1:0-13583 GCA_016617965.1 Macrosiphum rosae | reverse complement strand
TATTATACACACATACTGTTATACCACAACAACATTAACACACATTTGGTGACTCGTCTGAAAATAAAAATTTGATTTTTAAGAATATATTAATACCTACATTTAACAGTAACTAATTTTAGTTTAAAAGTAAATAATTTTAAATACTTTTTTTCTAAAATACTACATTCATAGTTGTCTTTATGAATTATGAATAACCTGTCTATGCCTATAGTACCTATACATATGAGTTATTACTTATTGCGTTGTCATCATCCAGCATTTTTGTTTATCGTTAAAACAATAGATATTATGTAGCCATTTAGGTAATGTATTGGCTATAATATTATCAGTTGTAGCATTGACAAAGGTTTAATACTGTAATGTAATACCTAGTATCTACCTCATTCTGTCATTATTGATTTACAACCAAAAATGAATGTTATTATTCTTCGTGGACTATATAGTAACCTACATATTTATACGTTTTTTGTATTTAAAAAAAACAACATTTTTGATGATAATGTACCTACATTCACTTTCTACAAATCGTTCAATACCAATTTAGTTCGAGATTCTTATAAAATATAATAAACAGTTTATGCCATATTGACAATTGACACTATACTACAACGACATCGATCGATCTAATTTTATACCAAAAAGTTAATAATATGACACTTGGAATAGCTAATAAACATAATAATTATCTTTAAATAAATTGTTTCCTTACAATGATTTTTACTATTGTGTTACGAATATTCCAAGACAAATCCGATTATTTTTCTCGTACAACAACTGGCAACTGTCTTTTTCTGCATCTCAGACGATTAAATTACATTATTATTATTATTTTTTTTATTATTAAAATGTATATATATACATACATATAATGATGATAATAATAATAAAATACAACCGCCATATCATATAATGTAGCTGATTCATCGTCTGGTATAGACAGTGTATAGGACATATATAATACACATATATATATATAGATACACCCGCAACGTCGTTTAAATTTCTCATGCAGAGGGTACAGAAAGGGTTAAACCGAACACAAAAAAAGAAGCAGCCAGGTAAAGGGTTAATAATTTTCCGTCTGCAATAAGGGACGGCGGGTTTGCAGGTATGTGTGCGTGCCATTTGCAGCGTGCAGTATATATACCTAGGTATATAAAGATACATATTATATATAGATATACCTGTGCTAGAGGTCCCGTAATCTCGGGGGAGACGTCAAACTTCCGCGTTCCCTTTCATCGTGGGAACAGTGCAGCACAAGACCGTCGTCGCATTTAATCATGACCCCGCCGCCACACCCCCGTATTATACACACGTAGGTATGTGTGTAGGTATATAATATTCCTATATTATAACCGCCTATCGTAGGCACACACACACACACAATCAAAAGAGAAGGGAATAAAAAAATGAAGTTTTCTTTAATGGTCTTCATTGAACACCTGTTTTTTACGTGTATTTTTTTTTTACACTCTGATAATGGGATCAGGGAAATTTATATCTAGTTACTTCCTTGTATTATAAAGGTTTTAGGTTTGCATGAGAACAGATGGTACAACGGTATCGTACACTGCGGCGGCAATGATAGTGTACACATCCGCGGGTTATAGTAATAATAATATAATATATTATACACAATATTATATTATATTGTTTACAATTACTTATGCACGCGATATTTTACTGCCTAACGATAATTTTCTTTTGGTATATTAGGTATAATTTCTGAGACTCCGTACCAATTTGAGATACTTAGATCGTACAATTGATAGGTAGGTGGTTATGGTAGGTATTGGTGGTATTTGATTTTCCATCCACCCGAGAACCCGTTAAACCTATATAAATATATAACAGTCAATTGAGGTTGGTTGTATAAATATTTAGTATATTATGCAATAAAACTTCGTATTATGTACAATGGACTTTTTAGTAACTGCATTTCGTGTTCATACTCTTCGACTAGATAATGCATTTTTAATTCTAGAACTGCTTTGCAATTAATATTGATTTATTTACTTCAGGCTCGGTTATAGGACTAAATATTGTCGTATGGGCCACAGTACATTTATAATTAGGTCTTAACTGCGAATAATATTCCCTCTTTCCCCGCAACATTGTCTTAATAAAATATTTATGCATTTAGCCTCCGCGAATACTTTTTTAATTTATAATATTAGCAGTGAGTACATTAGTATAGCTTTAAATCTTTATAATGTTGATTATAATAATTAATAGGTATTATAAAGATTTCAAATATAGTAAAAGGTGGAAAAGTTGGTACCGTTCTGCTGAACAGTTGTAGTTGTCGAGCATATCATATTGTAATGGATGTGTTATATTTGAATTCAATGATAATTCATTGCATACGAAAAATGATTCTGTTCGGAGACGCTGTGTCATCCTGGTATATAATCAAATTGAATATTTAAAAAAATTAATAAAAATAAAAATATCTTATGGCTATAATAGCTGAAAACGAGTCAAAATGGTTTGAACATTTTTACCATGTGGGGAAAATGATGATATAAATAGTTGGTGAAAATGCAGAAAATGTCAAGTGTCAACAGTATTATTCGTTTTGGAATTACAACAAGATATCAAAAATCGATTAATGGGAATTCGTTAAGTACAATACTTGTGTACGTTTTAACTTCACAATCTTATATTATTTTATAGAGAAAATTTTCTCTTAATCGTGTTTTACATGCAAAAAAAACGAAAAACAGGCCCCCTAACGAATGGTGTTGTACTGTCATTACCTATATACAGTGCTTCCGAGGCACTATCAAACCGACGTCAAAATGGCACAAGTGGTATCAGTATCACCTTATCTTCTCTACATCATGGCTCCTACTCTTAAATCATATACAATGATTGTATTTGATCTAAGCTTACACCAATCTCGAGTACCCATCAACGCCGGAAGCGACATTACTACGACATTGATAACTAGTAACTATCAATTTTTCACCAATGCAATGATAATAATATAATTGTAAATCATCATAATCATTTAGCAAAAGATAAAATATAATATTTTTGTAAAAAAAATTACATTCTTAATGTACGGGTAACCAGAGTTATTGGTATGGGCAGCTGCCAACCTTGCCCATACGATAGAACCATGACTGCTTCTAAATTATACACTTATACTCAATTTTGAAATTAAAACAAATTGTTTGTGAAGTTTATATTATTTACTAGTACCTACTTTAGGTGTACTTTATAGATATTTTTTAATTTCTGTAGCAAATATGTGTTATATTATAATATTATGTATTGTTATGTTATTAAATAATATATTTTTATATTTTATATTTCATTCGTTTAATGATAAAGTATATGTAAATATGTACAAGTTCAATCCGTCGTGTTATATAAAAGTATAGTTTATATAATATAAATATATAGTTATTTTATAAGTCAATGAGTGTGGTCAAATCAAATGCAGATATTTTTTTCCATACACTACCAAGAGACGATATATGATAAGTGACGTTTACCAACAAAACTCAAATACAAATACTAGTTGTATGATTACCAAGTATGGACAATAAACATGTAATATGAACAATTACATGGTATGAACAGAACAATTGTAGATCATAAAAAAGGGATTTATATTTTATGTGGAGTTGAATTTCTATAAGATTTCACATAATACCAATTTCATCTCTATATGTAAGGTAAGCGATATATTATCGAGTTATTTGATGTATAGACTATAAACTTATATCGAGCGACGAGTTTTAACAAACAATAGTACCTATATCAAAATCATTTAAAATTATTTATTGATTTGTTCTTTTATATCACATCATAATAATGTATGCGATGATTTTAAATTTGTAAAAATATGAATTTATAAAATATATTAATATTAGTTATAATGGCATAATGAATAGTTCATTAAATATATGAAAAACGGATAAAAATATAGTTCCTATACGTGTAGTAAAGAATACATTTATTATTAATTAATAAATTCGAATTTCGGATTCACACCAAAGTAAAAAAATTGAACTTTCCCAACAAGAACGGGACAAGAATCTTAATTGTCGTTAAAAACACGAACTCTAGTTTGTCTTAATAGTTAATTGTGTTATTTGAATCTATAATGTGGACCTTGCTTAAAACAAGTGTAATCAAATTAAGATAGATATACCCGTAGGCTGCAGAATTAATAGAATCTATAATTATTTTAATATCATACTTTCTTAAGTTAAATAATAACATTAACATGATTACAGTTAATATATTTCTGAACTATATAGTAATTATATAGAAATACCTAGAAAATAATTTGTGAAAATAAAATTTAGTGGTACTTCTATACAGCCGAAAACAGTGAAAATTAGTCCCTGAACACAACTTTTATGCTATTTATAATATATAATATGCATAAATACTATATAGGGTTATTCACCAAGCACGCACATCCAAATTTTCACTTTAATAATGAATATTTTATTCAAATGATCGGAATCGGTAGGTAAGTGCGTATACTTAAAGGACAATATTCATCAAATATTTAGATTTTTAAGCAATTTAAGGAATATCTTGAGCCCTGAAGTGGTACAAATATTTATTTGTTTCAAATAAGAACAATTCTTTTTATCGTAAATAATTAATTCGGTAGTTTTTTAACTTTTTGGAATATGTTTATGTATATATAAATCAAAATGTAAACGATTAATGTGTTTTTTCGGGTTATTAAACTTCAAGGACCTACTGAGGATAAAAGTCCGTGATTGTAGGTTCAAATGAAATGGGGCCTATGATGATTTGAAAATCAAAATTTCGTTATTAATTCATTAAAATTTTAAAATTTATAAAAACTACCATTTACGGTGAATATACTTGACTACATATATTATATATATATATATAATATTAATAAAAATAAAAATAATACTTACTTATTGGTACTGATACAAGTTCTACAACAGAACCAGTATAGGTCTAAGATCAGATATAACTAGGACTTCATCTACACATGGCTCATCTACATGTTCTTGAACTCGTTCTGGTCCGAACGTTTCATATTGTAATGGTTTTTCATTCGACCAATCATTGAAGCCATTTCCATGCCACAAATCACAATGGCTTGCATATTGCTCTTTTTGGTTTGCCAAAAACCACTACTTCATCAAACTCGTTCCAAACACGTTATTATCAACTTACGCCCAACTGAACGAGCCATATTAATTATTATTAGAACTAAAAAGTATATAGTTTTCTTTATCCGTTAAAGCTATTAACAATACATTAATTACTAATAATAGTATTTTAATATAATCGCCAAAGACCTCTCGTCTTATTCGCTCGGACGCTAAAGGCTGGCTAGTGGCTATATTTAAAATTTAAACCGACAAATTTTAAAAACTGCATGTATACAATATGTTACACTCGAACCGTTTGACACAGACGCGTAATAATAATAATGTACCACGAAAAGGTATTGTGAGTGTATTTTAAAATCGTGTTCAAGGTGCGATATCCTCGCTGCAGCTTTTATTGCGATGCTAATAAATGTTGTGCCGTCTGTCGTCGAAAAGGTTAGCATAGGTACCTAGCAGTAAAAAACCGTGTTGCAACAGGCGGCGGCTCGCATATAGTGTACCTAATAATATAATAATATATACGCGTAAACCCTCTGCATAAACGTATACGATGGCGATGAACCAGGAAGCCACCCTTGCGTACACAACGAATAATAATAATAATAACACAACCGGTTCGAAGGCGCGTTTTTTTTTCACCCACGCACACAATCGTGGATAATGAATAGTAAAAAAAAAAAATCAAAAAAAAAAATCCGTGGTCCGAAACAGAGAGAACACACACACACCACGTTTTTTATGCATTTCGTTTCCTTTCCCACACCGGTTTTTTAAGGGGCTTCTTATAAACCAAAGCCACCCGGCTCCGAAATCTACGCACACATGCACATATATTATACACGTATACGAGCACACAGACCCAATGCATCGTGCCTATTGATGAAGCAGTTTTACGACACAAGAAATAGACAACATTCACATACATACGCGCCGCACATATACATGGAAAAAAAATTAACTAACAGCTGAAAGGGGCATTATTATTGTTTGGATGTATCTGATTTCGTCTGTCCATCTGTCTTTGAAATCTCATGTGCCAGCGATAATATATACTATATACCTATACATATACAAATGTAAAGCGGCGACGCGGGGTCGGCATTTATATACCTGGTCAATTTTTGCGAGAGGAAAAAGGGAAAAACGCCATTGGTAATATTTTATATGCTTGATGTATAGAAATGATTAGACTAGGGTTGAATGCAGTTAATTGAAAAATGGATACACCCATTATAAAATAATAGTGTAATAATTATGCTCAGTGATCCGCGGCTTACCTATATATTGACAATAATATAACCATAATTATTGTGCCAATTTTTCACCCCTTCCCCCCTACTATAGTTATCGACCCATAAATACGTAAATCGTACACTTGACATCTATTTTATGTACATATATTGTGTCATCTATCAAGCAAATGGTGTAAAATACACAGCTGACCAACATACAAATCCATGTACAAACTGTGGTAATAAGTACACACGCGGTCTAGACATATTATCGTCTCGCCAAGCACTTTCTTCGTACCCGCACGAAAACTAAGCTTCAAATATTTCGTCTTTGAGACAATAATATGATCTGAAGTATAACTTTACTATATAGTAATAATATAATAGACGGTATATAGTTCTACATCGTCGCGTGGCTGAATGGATATTTGCGCCGCGGCGTCGTCCTAGAATGCAGAGCACGGTCTACTGGCAGGACATTTACATTGACGATGCCGTGAAATGGGTTAAGGACACATAAGACGTGAATGTATCCACATACATATTGTACACATATATATTATACTGCATTATGTATGTACCCGACGGTGTACGAAATATTACACTATACGGCTGTGGCGCGGCGGCATTACTTTTTATATGTTATGGGTTCGTGTTTTTTTACTCAAGTCGGAGAAAGTTCTGCAGAAGAAAGTGTTAATCGATTAGTGAAAACGCTATATTTAAAATGTTATTTAATTTAGAAAGTGATAGCACGTACGAAAGTGAAATGATAAAAGTAAAATCACGAGGAATTAACTATACGACGATATATATGTTTGTCGCTAAAAATTCGAAACGCTTTTTATACACTATCTAAAACGTGTCAACTATTTATATTGAACGCAGTGTGCGAACCGTGTTGAAAAACTATACACCTACTTAATTTTCGAAACTTTAATATCGTGCTAATCGTATAATAATACACTAATATGTGACACTATTAGTTGTTATAACCAACATTTTAATTCTCACACTTTTTGTTTATCTAAATTCGACGTATTATTTGGGTTACCAAGTATAGTACAAGTACACGCGTCATGTGAATATAGAATATATTCATAAATATATTATAGCATTATACATGCATATTTTCAAATTTATATACTGTAACAGTGAGTTTTAATTTGTATTTGAAAATATTATTTATATATTTTTTCATTTTAAAATATACCTACCTACCTATACTTAAATATTTTAGTATTATGACATTTATTAAATGCTGATTTTTTACATTATACTGATATCGGTACGACGGTTTGAAAATATAATTCAAAAACCGCTGCTTTTCGGGAAACAAAAAAAGTCTTGTTATTTCTGTATAAGGGATTTTTCATTCATTACACCTAGTTAATTTAAGTCAACAGATGATACGACAATAACTCTTATATTTTTGTAATAAAAACTACGTAGAAAAAACTGTTTACTGCGGATTGACTAGGTATATAGCGTGTAATAACCAAAAATAGGCAATAGACAAAATTGAGCTGCGGTGCCCTTTTACCCGGACAACATCAAATTATGAGCTAGTAATCAACAACTACATGACAACCCAACGTTTAGGTTACATTTTTTTTTCGAAAGTCAAACATTTACACACCTATATCTTAACAGTCGAGTTTGTATTGGGTTGATAATTTCGATACAAATTAATCCTGCGATGTGCATCATTAACTTTACAGGTTTTCTGGAAAAAATCATAAGTTTAATTATGCCCTGTCTAATAATTTGGTTATACTCGCACATTAACATATATGATGGTATGATTTATTTACGTATAGAGGTATTATACATTTGGTTTATTAAACTCAGTGTTCATAAATGTATTGCTGTGTATATTTGAACTACCTGTACATAATGTTTTGTTACATTTCATGTCACATTCTACAAATTATTTCACTAATGACACTGCCACGTGTCTAAAAGTTTTAATTATACTGCAGGAGAGCAATAAAACTGTTTACATAACAATTCAATCACTCTAATGTGAACAACTATTTGGAGGAAACATAATATTACATTTATCATTATGGTTGAACAATCAAAACTAAATATATTTCAAGATTATCGTCATCATTACGATAAATGTATAATAATTAGTAAAAAAATATTCAGATAATAAGCGGTATTGTAATTAACAAAGCAACATGTTTGTAATAATTATTATAGTTTTTACACTAAAAAAGAGCATTGTTTCTGATTTTCACATACTACAAAGTAATTGTTGATGTATGTACATTATATTATGATTGAACAAAAATCTATATCAGTTTCATAGTTTGTCTAAGATAACTGTAACTGTGTGGGATTTTTTAGAATAAAAAAAAAATATAACAGTTACAGATATTAAATCACAAAAAGGTTTTATTCATAATCGTAATAAATATCTGAGCACTTTGTACGATTGTATGCACGAGTCCGCATGACCTGTATTATTTTCTAAATTTGAAAAAGTGTAGAAAACTAGTTCTAATAGTTTCATACAAATATGAAATGAGTGCATTTTTTAAATCTGTTTATTCAAAATAATATCTTATTTTTAAGCCCGAGTATAAAGTGTATTTCAAAATTATGTTATACACCACTGGCTTGCGCTTAGGTGAGAGAAGCGAGGCGAGTTCTCAACACCAAGTTACCGATCCTTATTCTGCCTTGTTTAATATATTATGTACTAATGTAGGTAAAATATAATACATATACATTATACTTAGCCACTTAGGTACTGTCCTACATACAAGATTAATGAACATTTTTCAAATATATTTTATTTTATTTTTTTTTTTCGTTCAACAGAGCTACACGAAATTATCAATAAATGTGAAGTAATTTATAGAATAATTGTTTCCAACAAGAATGTTCCGAATCGTTTTATGTTTATCGTGCATATTATATATAGGTAATATTATGTTCCTTATACACGTGTAACATAATGTGGGTATAAATTAATACTAATGGTTCGGTTTTTTTTATTTATCAACGATCGACCTTAACATTTTTTCGTAAGGAAGTGTGTTCTAAGTGTATAGAATATCTAACTGTTATAAAGTTGACCTTGAACGTGACCTGACCAAAGTTGAAGGTCATGTCATCATATCCGAACAGCCTCGGACCTCGGTTGCAGCGACAAGGTCAAAAAGTAAAATTCAGGTCAAGTGTGTTGGTCAGGGAAGAAATTTACTCTATACGTTCACGCATAAGACAATATAATAATATATTTCTTGTACAGTATTACGTTTTATTATATTTCCATTTTTTTTTCTCTCTTTTTGTGAGTAGGTATATATTATAGTTTTATGTATAATATTTATTTGTAATGTGTGTAATAATTCATAATTGCAGCAATCCTAACAAGGGATACGTGACCATAGTTGTATGTATACTATACAGACTGACGAAAGTAAAAGCTTCTGTAATATATAACATCAGATTTTATCATACTTTCTCCTCATCTGAAATTCCCCCAGCGAAAGAAAGGCGTCCAAGGCGGACTCATTCATCTAGGGCGTTACTGAGCTGCAGTGTGTGTGTGTGTGTGTGTGTTGTGTTTATGTATACCTACCCAATGTCACTACAATTATTATACGAGGGGCACTTTTACTTCATTCTGGCTAGGTGAAAGGAGTTGTAGGTCAAAATCACTTTCTTTTTGCTTGCTTTTGTTTATTTTCTTTTTGGTGCAATTTTTTTATTATACGCCGAATTTTTGGCACGTTTTTTTTTTAATCTTCTATATTTGTTTAATGTATAATACATATTGTATAGCTGCATATTTTTTTTGTCCGCATCTTTGGTTGTTCTATAAAGGATTTTTCGTAAGCGATTATCAAAAGAACGATCAAAATTGAAGAAACTTTCATGCACACGGAACCCCGTGAAGGAATTAAAGTTCATTTCCGTAGGTTTTTTCACTGCTAAGTTTTTGTTCATTGTATGTTCTGCAATATCTACTGTATATACTAAACGGAAATTATTTAATTTTAATTTTGACCCTTCTGTTTTATTTTAGTACTGTAATTGTTTCTGAAAATGTATAGCCGTACATATTAAAGGCCTCTGTTGTATATTCCATAACAGTATAAGTACGTAGCTATATTTAGTATTTTGTTAGATTATATCATTCATCGTCGATATAAGTTATGTGTTCATTTAAAACGCACCATTATAAAAATGTTAACGTCTATTTGATAAAACGCTGAGTATAACGACATAGAATTGTTTTAATGAAAATATGTTTACATCCGCTTTCATTTTTTTCTTATTTTGTACGAATAAAAGAAAAATGACGCTTTGATGGCATAATATTTACGACCAAGAATATAAACAACAAACTGCTAGCTATAATATTATATTGGCCGTTTTGATGAATATTCACTTTACAAAATAGCATCCATTTTTAATTATCTATAAAAAATTGTCTCAATAAATTAGTATAAACAATGTGAATAATACACGAAAATTCAAAATTGAATCGATTTTTATTATTGTATGCTAAATAACATAACCAAAATGTTAAACGATTTTATATACAATAATTTAACGTATTTAGACGTGCATAACATAAGTACCTAATTAATTGTATGCCAAAGAAAGCAATATCCGCCGAGAATGATGAATTTCAATAAATCCTATTGTGTAGGTATATATTTATTTAAAAATCCAGAATTGGTGTTGTTATTATACCTACATATTCGTTCCAAAATCGATTTAAATTTACGTTCTGCGAACCTGCAATTTGTTTATAGAATATTTTCCTTCTCGAGTTTTCAGCCTTTTGACCGTTTTTGGTATGGATGGAGATTTGGCATACCTAAGGCTATCGAACGATTGAGAATGTTTTACTTTTTTAGACAAACGATTGAGAACACTTAAAACTAACAAAGAACTTACCGTTGACCCCAAAAACACCCCAAAAAAGAATGCGATTGAGAACGAGTTTATGCGCATCATTGACATTTAATTTATTTGGCTGTTGAAAGATTCAGTAATATATAATATAAAATAAATAATCATAATAAAATGAAAATCCCTTTTTTTACTGTAAATTATTTAGTGGGTGATTCTCATGAAAATGTATTGATGTATTTAAATTAAAATTCTAATACATAGTTTCTGAGTTATTAAAATGTTCATACTAAGGATAATAATCCTTAAATATGATTATACAAAAATATAAACTATATGTAATATTAGATGTAGTATTCATTATACTTTAATCATTTTTACAAATTATTTATATTTATAGAAATTACTAACATTTTCAAATCATCTGAGCCCCCAAATCCACTTAAACAATTACCATATAGGACATAGACATAATATCCTTAGTACCTTGACCCTGTTCTATCGTAGCTATTTTCAATATTGTTTCTGCTTGAGTTTCAATTAGAATTTTAATAACAACATAAATTGCTGGATGATTTTAACATCAAAAGATTATCTTGCTCAAATTATCGTTCGATCAAATTTGGCAACGTTGGAAAAATAAATAAAATATCGAGCGTTCTCGATCGTGTTACCGAAATTAACGTTCTCAACCGTATTTTACCGGTCATAAGAACTGGAAAGACGTTTTTCTAACCGGAGCGATATTTGAAACGTCATAATCCGAAATTGACCGAAATTGGTCAGAAAACGTCTCTCGACTCGTTATGAAAAATCCTCATTTACACAAAAAACGGTCCCAAGGCCGAAAACGCGAGAGGGAAAATAGCAGAGCCCGAGAGCCGCAACTATCACATTCTACACACTATATTGCATACACTTCATATGACATATTCACACCTCCAACAGTCAATTTAAATTTTATTATATTCGACGTCGGACGCAACTATACGTAAGTCCTATAGTCGAGAGGCGTGCTCGCGGCGACGGGGGAGGGGCACTCTAATCACGCCACTGCTGTAGTCTCTCTGAAAGAGGACGTTAATAATATTGAAACGCGACTTGATCGATAGTAAATTCAATAACGTCACAAATCTGTTGGGACGATAATGAAAAATATAAAAAAAATATAGTTTAAACCGATCTCGATTAAAAATTGTAAATGTACCAAATAATGTTTATAATAGTACAGTGGTTATAAACGATGCCGATATGATATAATATATGTAATATAATTATTATCACACTTTACGCATCGGTGATGTAGGTACTCTGTATATAATCACGAGCGATCGTGTGTGTGTGTGTGTGTGTAATCCGTTAACAGTTTGCGAAACCAATTTCCTATTTCTCGCGTGTATTTTATGGCATGTAATATACGGCGGAGATTGCAGCATAGTACATAATATTAAACTCGACTCACACAGACATGCATATAGGTACCGATGCGTCGGAACAAGTGCAGCAATTATACACTTCGCGAGATTCCAGCCAGCCCTAGGTATCGGTTCTACTCGAATATAGCATCATATATAGGTTCATCGTACATACATACATAGATTTCGCGGAAGTTTCCGTTATAACAGCCCGTCATAATGAGCACCTGTATAATATGTGGGTACGAAAACCTTCTGTGCGAATAATATAATAATACGATGTATAATGACGATGGCGGTGCCGGTGTGGCCGGTCTCTTCGTGCAGTTTCCGCCGCCGTGTGCGTTGCACATCATAATAATACCTAATACCCAATATAATAGATGTATACTTATATAATAATATGTCGTACAATGCATTATATTATATAGGTATAGGTACTGCGCAGCAGAGGGAAGAAAATACGATAAATATTATTTCGGTAGTGATGACGAGGAGACGCGCGTGGGACGAGGAAGAGAACAAATCGATCGGAATAAAAACGTGCGCGGTCCAACAGCTATACTATATAATATATTATATTATGCGGGGTTCAAGGAAGAATATATAGTGCACACACACACACGCGAGTACACGTAATACACGACACATATATACGGACGGTAACACAATAGCCGCACAAAAACCACGGACGGGGGCCAGATGCACATAACTTATCGAAAAGGTACCTATACCTATACACACACACACACGCAAGCAATTTATTATGACTATACGTGTGTGCTGTGTGTACATAATATTACATATTATATACGAAACGCATAACGGTACATCGCATATATAGCCGACAGCAGGACGGGCGGCCATTTGGCCGGGGGCCGACCGCGGCAACGACGAGCTGTTATGTTATACCATATATATATATA
>WHPZ01546692.1:0-13137 GCA_016617965.1 Macrosiphum rosae | reverse complement strand
TCAATATGATATTTTAAATTCAATGCTTGGATTCTGATGTGTTATTACTTATTAGTTATTAGACATTACTATTGCTTGTCTAAAGTTTTGTATACTATTGAAATTCAATTGTTTTCTTACATTTTTTTCTAAAAATTAACCGTGGTATTTACTTTATTTACTTTTTTTATTTTTCGTACAAACATTATAGTAGGAACAATATGATTTTATTATTTATATACAATGTATATTATACATAATTTAAAATGTATTTAATTAAGTACGTGTTGGTAAATAATTTACCTGATACAGGCAAATTTATAAGGATTAAACAGGATATCTGTATCTATCGTGCACAAGTTATTGAATGGCTAAATTTACTGTCCAGATCTATTATAGAAATTAACTTTTTTAGTTCCTGATCATACAACTAGACAGACTGACACTTTTTATGAGCCATTCCAGATAACGGTATTAAATCTCCTTTAATTAAAACCATGCAACAATCAAATAATTTTAATATGCAACTCTGTTGTTTCTTTTAATCACTTAAATATTAATTGTACACATCACACAATATCTGTACTATATGTTGTTATTTTATGATTAGGCTTGCTAGCTTAATCATAAAAAATAAACAAATAAATAAATAGTATTTATCATAATATATCATAAATGTAAAATAATATTACGTAATAATGTTTGTGCTCATCAAAGAAGTATTTTTACATAATATAAATAATATTATCTTGAAATGTTTTTTTTTTTTTATCTCAAGTATTCCAAAATGTATATACATATAGATAGTGTATGTAGGGTATATATTATATTATGATGGTGATTATTATTAGGTTTTTTTTTAATGTCAATCAAAAATCTTAAATTTATGACCTGTAGATTATTATTGTTCTTCACTTATTGTACTGAAGTGAAATAATGTAGAATAACAGTAAAACGTCTTTTCTTTTTTATTGCTAAGCATTATCCAGTTTAAATTTGCAGAGTAGGTATAGCACTACTTATGTCGAGGAGAGCTTTCATAATATTTTACTTCTGTGTTGTCTAAAAGGTAAAATTGAAATGCGTTAGAAAATAAACTATTGTTTCAATACTGATTATTAGCTGGTAATTCACCTACAAAATATTCTGATTTACATTGTGAAATAGAAAAATATAAATAAAATATATAAAAACCTAAAAAATAATACTATATAATTTAATATAAATAAAAAAAAGAATATTTTAGATAAGTACCTACTTTCCTCTAAATTAAGGAACTATTTTTAACACTTTTTAAATACTACTTTTGATAAGTTTTTAGTACAACTGTATTCTGAATACTTTATACAATTATTTATTTCTAAAACAAAAAAAAAAAACTTTTTTAATGTACCAATATTTTTAGTTATTTAATGTTTTTTTTTTTTTTTTGTCAAACTTTCACTAAACAATAATTATAAAAGTAAAATGGATGGTTTTAATTATTTTGTTGTGCGCTATGGAATGTTTTGAATATTTGTTTGAGTTTAAACAAAACTTAAGATTAATTTTTATATTTAATGTGTTTTAAGAATATTTGGAACACTATGTGAGTACCTATTTCCGTACACAAGGCTGGGGCTGGGCATTAGCGAGTTTAAAAGTTAAAGTTAAGTTTAAAAGTTAATTTAAGTTTAACTTTTTAACTTAAATAGTTGCTTTTGGCTTTTTATTAGCTTAACTGTTAACTTACTAAATTTCTTTTTTTTATTAATGTGAAATTAACGAATTAATTTTTCATTTTAAGAAGTAAGTTAAGTTAATATATTTTGTTTTTAATTTTATTATATTTCACTATTTCAGTCTATTTAGTTTTCATAATGTCAAAAAAATATTCACCGTCAATTGTTTAAAGTTAAAAATGTATATCATTCGTATCTAATTTATATGGAAATACTGTATAAAGTATAAACACTATAGTCTACAATAAATTAGTTTTGGGTTGGAAAAAAATTAAGTATAAATTAACTTTTCTTTAACTTAATAATAAGTTAGCAAAAAGTGTGTATTCATAAGTTACCAACACGTAATAATTAACACGAGTAACACAACTCAGTATTAACTTAACTGAATTAACCTATAGTTAAATTAACTTTTAACTTTTTGTTATTCATGCATATTAACTTAACTTAACCGAGTTAAAAAAAAATCATTAACTTGCTCAGTCTTGCCTATACATAAATACTCCGAATATTATATTTTTTGTTAAGTACATATTCTTTCTAAAAAGGTACCTACTTATGAAAAGGTATTTTAAAGTTTGCTGCCCACCCTTGAATAAAATGCAATGTATGAACCTAGAGAGGACTCATTAACCAACGGCAATTCTAAGTAACTTCACGTGGATACCCATGATATTTTTTTATATGTTTATTACATAATTATAACTCAATAGTCTAAATCATAATAATTGCCAATGGACAAACATGAATTGAAATCTTAATTGTATATTATAATGTAGTATAATTCATGAATTAACACAGTGCTCGTATACGTGGTATTGTTAGAAAAACCGTAGATTAATATTGGAGGTGAAAAACTATAAAATTTAATGTCATGACTTAATTTTAAATTTTGATTCTATATGTAAACAACAAACAATCATTTCACCGGATTAATTATTAATTACCCGAACGGCCGAGCACAATGAAATCATTATATTAATACAAATCCTTTTGCATTTAATACTAAACAGTGCATACTACTAAAAATATCCGTACAATAAAATTATTGTATGCGCAAATGGAAAGTTATAAATAATTTATACGCCCATGGTCAAATATCATGTATATTATATGAAAAAATAAATAGTAATTATAATAAGTTGGTTTATAAATCCAAAAACGTTGAACACGCAGCTCTGGCACACGAGGCTGACAGCGGCGGTGGAACCGTTTGCATAACTGGTGAATAAAAAATAGGAATAACTATCCTACGTTATAATATTTTAATATAATTCCGTAATAACAAAACAACTCTCTGCCGTCGACGTGTGAATATGATTGCGGTCCAATTTTCTGTGATTTTTTACGAAGTAACAAGACGTATAACGCACTGTTATCCATACTATGCCATGGAGTCACGGGGATTGTGGAAATAAAAAGTTTTGTTACGCGATCGTAAATTTTTCGAAAAACTAATCCGTAGCAAACGACAACAACGATATTTCTAGGATCGATATAGGTGTAGGATGGTAGGTACGACGAATAGTTACGCAAAATGGAAAAGTTCTGCTCTGAATCAGTTAAAATTAAAATTTTTTTTTTTGAGTATACAGTTTCTTTGTACCGTCCGACAGAACTTTTTCATTTTACATCTGTGTGGCGTGATTTTGAAATTTATCCATATACGTAGGTACCAAAATAAAAGCAATGTATATAAATATTAAAAATTAAAACACGGGCACCTACAAATTAATTAACATAAACACATATTAATACTATAACATTATGTGTTTATTATTATATGTAGGCACCTATATATTATTATAATCATGTTTTTTTAAGCCATACTCAGTACACGTGCCTATAACTGTCGAAACCCCGTATTGCTATATATTATACGTTTATATTATACATATAATATTATATACATAAAATATAAATATATAGTTATTTAAGTATATTATGTTTTTTTTTTTAAATTTTTGTTTTAAGTCTAAATATGCAATTTATATCAGTAGATATGATAAGTATGTATGATATAACTATGTAACACAGATAACATGATTATATAAAATATTAAGTAAAGAAGCCACAAAATGATGACACTTTATTTTGATTATTTTACATGTATAATCCTTATAATAATATGTACCTATTTTGATAATCCTCTGAGAATACGATGATTACACGATTCCATTGATACGATATAATAATATTATGTGAGATAACAAACATCATATTGGTTTCATATTTTTTATACCGTTGTGATGGTTTTATTTCTATAGTTAATCTATATTGTAAAGTAATACATACATTTACAACTTTCTAGTTTACAGTTTATTAAAAGTTATATGTATGCAGTTAAATTATTTAAAATGACTCTTCACTAAATATCGTGTGTATATATAATATATTATTTGTGGTTAAAATTTAATTATTTTTAAACCATATCTTATAAATACCTATAATTACTTACAGTTTCTGAAACCAAATTGAATATCGTTTGGATATCGTTCCCGTTTACTAACTTTAGTGTTAGTTCTATTTTTTTTTAGAGACTAAGATATTAAATTATCATTATAACAGTTATACCTACATAAATGCAATACAAATTTATTCATTTCAAACAAATTTCTACCCATATTAAGCTTCTAAATAAATATACGACTGAAGTTATAGGTTTGACTTCTCATTGATAATAATTTATGTATCTCAGTCAAATTGTTTTAACTTAGTAAGTTACATATTCGTACAATTGGTTTTTTAAAAAAATATGCTAATAATAAAATGTATATTAAGACTAGAAGCGTGACATTTTATCACTGACTTGGCTCCATATTATATTCTTATGCTATTATGGCCTATATTTTTTCAATTTTAGTTGCTATAATAGTAGACAGTAGTGATCTGCTGTTGCTGGTTTAGACATAATAAGTTTTTAATTTTTAAGATCATACCTTGTGTAATTGGATAGTTTTTCAGCAAAATTATTCCAAGATAATTATGATTTATAGTTTATACTGATCACTGAAAACCATAAAATATATTCGTATTAGATAATATTATTCTAAATCTAAAAAAATATAAAAGCACAGTATTCTTTTTCTTAAATAGGTACAAATAGACATTAATATTGACGTTTAATTTTTGACTAAATTAGATAATAATATGTAAACAATGAATAAAGATTTGAATTACTTTGTTAAAATTATTCAAAAAAAAACAATTCATGGGGACTTGAAACTTTTACGCATATTATTATATTGTATATATTGACTGTAATTTTCTAAACACTGAGATTAATTTTAAGATTTTCCCTACTTATACCACGGAGTTATTTCACGTTAATAGTAAGTGTATGTCGGCATTGACTCCAAAGTAAATTACAGTAATAATATACATCATTTAAATATATTATTATTATTATATTTAGACTGACAGACATTTTTCGATCACAATTATTTTTAGTATATTATTATTTATTATTTATTTTTAAATTCAAATTCAACACATATAGAGATTTATTCAATTACGATGTACACTTGACACTTATTGTACAGTAGTTTAGTTAGCTGATTTCCCTTTATCAGTGTTGTTTTTTATACCTTAAGTAATTCTGAACTTAAGTTTCTGCAAAACTGTTAACAACACAGCTTACTATAACTTTTGACTTTCTTCTAAAGATTATCGTAGGAGTTCAATAAATAGCCTTAATAATATACTTTCCCTCTTAACAATCCTGACTCCTGACTGAAAATTATCATTTAACGACCACAATCAATTACCGATTCCGCCGAGTGTATAGTATTATTAGCTAATGGCGTTAGTGATGACACTTCAAATGTAATTTCAAAATTTATTTTTAAGTACGAGCTAACATTTTAACATTTTATATATTACTATTATTTGACTTTTTAAAAGTACAATATAAATTTTGTAAAATATGTATTTTAAAGAACGGATATTTCACTGTTTCAAAAATACTGTCTTACTATGAATTTTGATTTTATAACAGATTTTTTGCTCTAAACTCGAATTATAACCTTGTGGTCATGTTCTCATGCTGAAAATCATTTGACTAATGTACCCTTAATATTGCCAATGACTAACTGATTTGCATGGAAAATATTTTTTGATCATGTAAACGGAAAAATTGCGTAGACTAAACTATCCGAATAAGTATCAATAAATTATATATAATATATTATTATGATCAAAGCTGGGCAAGGTAATGATATTCTTTAACTCAGTGAAAATGTAATAATATGTTTCAATCGATATTATATTTTTGTACGTATAATAAAGGATAATTAAAATGTTCATTACAATTATTAATTTATCACATCTGCAAAAACATCGCAATTCAAATATTAAAAATAAAATACGTATTTATTATTCACACAAATACAGTGTTCGATAAACAATAAATATACAATATAAATAGTTTATTCATAAATTATTTATATGTACCTATACATAATTTGAAAACTATAAAACAACATATTTGAAAAAAAAACAAATAGATTTTGACTATTTTTTTTGTTTTATATCTACTTAAAATAGTTAAAATAGTAAGTTATAACTTGGGCGTGGATTTTAAAGTAATGAAAATATAAACTACCCTGTAAGTTTTTATTTTTTTCTATAATATGTGTTATAAACATGAAATATTTAACAAATGTTTTGTATAATAATATTATTTTAATTAAGTAGATAAGAAAGAAAACTACTGAATATCAACACGAATAAATGAACTAGAACAACTAATTACTTTAATTAGTATACTAGACCGTATAACCGATATGGCTATATCTAAAATCCTTATCTAGTCCTTATCTTATATAATATTACAGCATTATAATATTTCCACAGAATATTTATTATTGTCAATGTATCGGTAAATACTAAATAAATTAATATAAAAATATTTACGAAGTTACACGTACTTATATTGGTAAAATATTTTAAAATAAGCATTTATTTCAAACTATTGGAAAAATATGAAAACGTATCCACGTTATAATTTATATTATAATATAATATTGTTATAATGGTATTATTATGTTATGAATTTTTAATCAGAATTAAGAAGTCTGCATTCAATAAAAAAAAAAAAAAAAATGATTATATTAATATGTTGACATAAAAATCCACGTCCTACGTCGAACTAATTAACTACATACAGATAATTAAACAGACTTTCATACGTTAACTTCACAATGAAAATATCCTGTTTTGAAATATGAAATATTATATATGTAGCTTAAAATCTTGTAACATTTAAACGACAAAAATAGTAACAAAAATAATTATTTCTGTCAAATGTTTTGTTACCTATGATTATATAGTAAAAAATATTTTTCAAAATCGAGTGAGCTTAGTATTATAAAACAATTATCCAGCATAAATATATATTTTTTTACATATAAGATTATTATATTATTGCTGTCGGTGGTAAACGATGACTGAAGGCTGCCGTGACAGTTAATTTTTTAAACTATGTATAATAATATAATATTTATAACATACATATGTGTCCATGCGCAATGCGTGTATATATATACTGTTTTATTGATCAATAACGTCACGACACGTCTGGAGTCAATTAAGAAATCCGTTTCAAACCAATAATAAACGATTTAATTATTTTCAATATCATAATTTTTGTTTAAATATGTCACATATTATTTGGAAAATAGTTAATTAGAAAATAAAAGTTACTTAACCTAGTTAAAAATAAGTTACTTTTTTATTTTTTAAATACAATTTATAATTAAAATAAAAATTATAAAATAAAAATAAATCAGAGTGCCGGGTATTTATTTAATTAGGTCAATAGTAAATACGATGAACTACCCCTGTACTACGGGTATTATTAACACCGACGGGCCAAGTTATCGCTGTAATTCTATGAGCGAATAAAAATATACTAATAAGTAATAATATTAATAATGATTAGGTTATATGTCGTGTATGGGATCGATGTAAATTGTTATATTTTTTTTTTATTAATGACACGGTTACCCATATAACATTTCCGTCTATAATATAGTTATATAATATTTTCTGTAAATAATGAATATGCAACAAAATAACTTACTATTATTATAAATTATTATTTACTAAAATATGTTATTTTTTTTTTTGATATAATTAATTTTACAAAATTGAATTAATTATAAATATGTGGTTTGGGAAAAAATTAACTTTACCAATCAAATTAATCAACTCCTTAAGTTACTGAATAACATGGGGAAAAATTTAACTATGTTACATTTGTTACATTACTTATGATTTGAAGTTACTTCTAAAAAAAAAGCAACTCGTTAATTAACTTAGTTAAACGTAACTTAATTTTTTAACTTAACATTTACCAGCCTTGATTTTAAGGATAGTTTTATATTTAATAATGTATATAATACTATATATATATATATATATATATATATAATATATATTTAAAATAGGAAGGTGGACAATCGACTGACAAGACAATCGATTGATAATAATATTATTAGTAGTAATTTAATTTCACTTTTAATTTTTATTCTTATTTTAAAAATCTACATTTTATTAAATATGGGAGACATGCGCCATTTTTTCAAAATGTTCAGCAATATATTTTATTAGTTATAATATGTATATATCACATAAGTTCCTGGTTAAATTATATTTAACTAGCCATTACTGTTTATTATAAAACGATTTTTATCGTAATTAAATATTATTACTATACAATATAAAAAAAATGTATTATTAACATATAGGTAGTCAATAATATATATTATTAACACATTTTTAAAATGAGAATGTAAATTAAATGTTAAATTAAATTATTACTTATAATATTATTATCAATCGATTGTCTTGTCGGTCGATCGACCCAGAACCATAATAATAACATAATATATTTTCCGGATTTTATCTTTATGAAAAATATGTTATGTATGAATATTGAAAATATTGAATTTATGAAATAAGATAATTTTGGATACAGATGTGATTAATAAATTGTCAATACAATGTCTTTCAAAAAAATCATTACATTGCTTAATTTTATTCGCCAATGCCTACTCATTATTTTGTATATAAGAAATTTTACGATCTATATGTATTAATATTTATTACCTACAACCTAGTATAGATTTTAATTGTTAATAAAATGTATACATGCCTTCATAGGTTAAATTGAAATATAGAGTCGATACACATTTTTTCTTTGGACAAAAATGCTTTGCTTTTAAACTCAACAAAATAACTCGCACCAACACAAAAGGGCCACCTTGTATCCACCATTGATAGATAACTATATAAATTTATGGTATGTTTGTCTAGACAAGAATTAGGCAAGTATTTTTTTTTTAATATAAATATTTGTATCATATAATATTATGAAAGATATTTATGAGGTGTCGTTGTTTTAATGCTTATATGTTGCTTATTAAGAAATACAAAATTAAATTAGAAACAAACTACTATAATACCGTTAATAAATCTTGATAGGTTTATAATTATGAAGAATTTCATTATACTTACAGGTTACAACAACTATTCATACCTACAAAGCGTATAATTTTATTTTCTCAGTCCCATTATATTATAGTAATTTATGATTAACAGATATGTATTTTTTAGTTTAATATATTTATTTGTATCTATCATAGCTAGTTCACCATGACTCATTAAAAAACGTCAAAAACAAAAATTAACATTATCATCCAAATATAACCGATAATAACGCGTGTCACGCATGGAACTTATATTTTACTAGTGTTAAGGTTAAACTTGTATTTTAAAGTCGTTTGGTGCTTCAAATAAAAGCTTAAAAATGGGTTATGTTTGATTCGGGTGCAACATTTGCGTTGCTTGTTTCACGTCCAAACGTATCATAAGGTAGTCAATTTACAGATTGGATTCGTTTGGACCAGATACTAATTATTAATATCGACCAATTATTTTACTATAGGAAAGTATTTTTTTAGTTATATTTTTTATCAAAGTTTTATACTACATTAAAAACATACAATGCAGTAAAACACTGACGCTGAATTATTTTAGTACAATATAAACGTATAACAAATAATAAAGCCATGCACATAATATCTCTACCGTATCACATATTTTGAACGTTACACTCAAATAACCATTAACAGCTATATTATTATTAAAGTTTAGGCCAGAAGTTTCCATTATATATAACAAAATTTTTTGAATTACCTACAACAAAGTAACTAAAATCATTATTTTTCGTTAAAATATTCACACCTTAAAATGCCTAAATAAAATAATTGTGCTTACTTATTTGATGTCATTAGAATGCGGTAAGATCAAATTATTAATATAAAAAGTTCACAAAATATTTCGTCAAAATCATTAATATTTGGAAATTAGTTGAATAATGACATCATTAGTCTCCAAACAGCTACAAAGTATTTTGAAATTATACCAGAAAATGCTAATATAAATCTTTATTGAGCGGACAGAAGGTGTTAAGTCGAAAATTATGATTTTTTCAGTAGGATTTATTAAAAGTTTCAATTTTTTTCCTAAATCAGATTTTTATCACATAAACTTTGTTATACCCATTTCAAACTAATATATACTTTTAATTTTAAGTTTGTTCTCAAAGTTATAAAAAAATTTGATTTGTTATACTTTTTGTGTACTTAACTCAAACTCATTTTTTAGAAAATTGACTTCTATCATTTTGACCAAAACTCCTTAGGATCATATTTAAACAAAAACAATTTATGACTTAATTAGCTTATAATATCTATTTTAAATGACTTAACCCCAATTGATTTTAAAATGAAATTGATTATGTTTAAATTGAAATGATTTAAGTTGACTTAATTCAATAATAAACATTTACATAACACTTTAAGATCTTAATAGAAATTAAAATTTGAAACATATCATTAATACACATCACATTCACAGATTATTTGGTGACTTAACTTATTTGTACCAAAAATCAAGATTTTTTTTTTCAAACATAAAGGAATCAAAACATGATTTTTAAAAAAACACGACTTAACTCTTTTTGACCGCGCATCAAAGAAATATTGAATTACCTACAATAATAATGTACAATATTAATTTTGTTAAAACTTGATGTTGCTTAAGTATTCCCGTTATACGTTAATTTTGTTCAGTTAATTCTGAATATTTCCGAATAAAGTGTGAGAAATTTAAGCACATGCCCATAAGCTCAACTAGGCAGAGGGCTGTGGAGCATAGTCCCCCAAAACTTGTAATAAAAAAATTATTCATTTGTTTCCTAAAATATATATCTGTATTTGTTTCCTTTTTTTAAGGAAACGATTTATGTCGGTTTATTTATATGATTATTATACATAATTTTAATAAATATGCTCTGAACTAAAGCATAGACTATAGACGCAGTGAATTGAATAAAAATCCCCGAAAAAAAACTTCGGACGAACAATCCCCGACCCTATGAAAAATAAGTAGATAAAATATTATGATAAATAAATAGTATAGTATATTATTGTGAAAAATGAAATTTGAGTAAATAAATATATTTTTTTGTATGTTTTTTTTTTATATTTATATGGGGGTGTAGGGCATCGCCCCCCAACATTTTAACCCTAATTGCGACACTGTGCATACCAACTGGCAACTACCAACTAAATAAAATTTGATAACAGACACTACCATTAAAGATAAATTTATAATTGTTTCTTTCTTTAATATGTGATGTAAGAGACACACAAAAAAATCCCATAGTTGAATAACTATTGCTTCATTCAGAATCTATAATGTTCCCAATTTCATAACATTTATAAGCTACCATAATTTTAAAAATTACTTGCTTAGTCGATTACAAAAAAAGCTATGCAATGTATACATAACTAAGCTCAACTTAATATTTTCAATGCAGTTGAGTAATTATTAAGAATGGGAAACAAATACAAAATTACAAATGAAATATCCAACAAATGAATGCTAATTATTACCATAAATCATATTTTTAATTTTTCAAGTAAACTGTTTTTTACCATACACAACTTTATGTACCTATTGCCAAAAAGTATAAAACAATCGACAGCATAACTATAGTATCGTACAATGTATTAATCGACATAATTTTAGTAAACGTACCTAAATATATTTTTAACCGTTATTCTTTCATGCAGGTCTCGACTCGAAGCTTTCGAACAAACGTGTTCGGTGGACCAAACTACCAGCCGGTGTGCAGGACCTCCTTCCACGTGTCGCGAGTCCATTCTTGGCATACTGGGGACGATGTTAAGGACGAATTGCGCATGCAAGGACACGTCTCCTTCCAAGTTCTACGACTGCATGGGGTGGCAACGGGTGTTTTGGTTCAACTCGTGTGTGGGTATGTATACGCATTACACAGGTATAATATAATAGCATACTCGTTGAGTAGGTAAAAAAATAAATATAGGAAATAATTGTAATGCCTTTTTGAATCATACATGATACGGTAAGATTTTAAAAATAAGTTACAACATGATGAAAACTTGTTGTTAATTTTAATTTTTAAATGTTAATAATGTACTTATTTACATTTGTATACATATTATGTAATTATCGAACACCTAATAATATGTCATGTGAGTAAATTATTTTTATTTACTATATACTATTTTTTATTAATAACATAATTCAAAATTAAACAATTAATTCACTCGTTTATATTAATTCAAATCCTACTTTGATGAGTTACAAGCTCAAAAAAGTATTTATCATATTAATATACCGAAGAAAACGAACATATTATGACTACGGTGTAGCTAAATTGCCTATCTAGAACGCCGTGTGATCATATTTTCACAATTTAAATGTTTACAAAAACTAATACGTACGGCTATTGCTGGTTCTGTAAAAAGCTTAATTTTAGTGTGCGCTTTACTATGTAAATAATTTTTTTATATTATGTTTAAATGTAATTTTTGTATTATATCAGTGTAACTAAAATACATCGAGTGACGTATCCAATCCGTGGTTAGTGGATATATAATCCTCTGTAGGCGTATTGCCCCCCCACCCCCCAGTTCTAATTTGTTCTGTCAAAAGCTAATTACACTTAAATCGAGTATTATTAAAATCAAGTGACACTTTGACCAAGACACAATTAAAACAAAATTAATTGCGCCGTATCCAATACGCTACAAGTGGATGCCCACTCAGATCTGATTTACTCTGTTATATAACTGCATATTGCTTGAAGCCTTCCATCAAGGTTATATTTTTAGTAGTATAACTTCATATAACTATACAATGAAACTCGGCTTTTGAATATTTTTCCATAAAAAAAGAAAAACCAGATATATCAGTATAGCTAAATTATCGGTATCATCATTACAAAACCAAATCAACCTTATAATAGTTTTAAGTGTAGACTGTCAATTATTAGCTTGTCGTATTCCTGACCAAGGTTTCTCCCGGTGAAACAAGTTTCAAT
>WHPZ01546662.1:0-23124 GCA_016617965.1 Macrosiphum rosae | reverse complement strand
GAAATTGAGTTATTTTAAATAAACAGTTTAAAACAAAAAATACACTAACTCTGGGCCCATATTATAGATTACAAATATTCAATACATTAGTTAGTATAGATAATACGATTATTTCAAAAATATTTTTAGTATCTATACGTTTTAATTTCTTGTAAAATATGATGCATATTCAATACAGATATTAACCAATAACCTATATACAAATACAAATGTAAAATAATTTTAAAGGGTCAAATGGTCAACTTTAATCAAAATAAAGGCTCTATGGAAATTATGGCACTGATACAAAGTAACCAAGCTAAAAAAAAATATTTTTCATTAATATTGTAAGTGGGTAATATTTTAAGAATTCACCATTTTTTTTACATGTAAAACTATAATTTTGTTTTTATCTTTATTAACTATTTATCTCTCATATAATTGAGTGTTTGGTGTTTTTTCCATATTTTGGTCTACGGTTGAAAAAAAATATTGAATCTGTTATAATGTCGTATAGTTACGAATTAGAATTTACAGGAATTCTGAAGAAGTCAAAATCGGTGAAATTGTCATAATCACTTAATCGACTGCAGTCTATAATAATAATACAGATCCTAGGATATTAGGACGCAATTATAAATTATAACGACAGCACCCGGTGTTAATGTTTACTCAGGAATTCATAATATTATCCAGTGTGTATAGTAATTTACATAGGTATCAGGTGTTATATTATGACCATAAACGTGATTTTGTCACTTTGCGTATATAATATACATAGTTATTGTGTGCAAGCCATATTTTATTGTTTACTATATAACATTACCACCGTTGTAATACACTAGTATCGTACCTAGTTTAAACAGTACTTATATTATACTGGTTAATGGGTTCGGCTGCAACCAGCCATTATAACAATATTATATTATTCATATAACATACAGGTAATATTATTATAATACACATTACTTACGTCGTTTTATACTCGGCCGACTTATTTAGTATTGAAAGAGTGTTATTTTTATCGCTCGTGCCGATCGTATATTATAATTTTGTGCTGCAGAATTCGTGGTTTACAATAATATAAAATAATATCCGATCGGGTTGGAAGTAATAGAAAACTAATATACGACGATCGTTCGACAATACGATATCGCCCGATATTTCCATTTTTTTTTTTTTTTTGATGATTGTAATAATAGTGTATTTAGTAGGTTTTATACACACTTTAGCTAGGTGGTAACCGAATACCTAAAGACAATACAGTACACGGATTACGGAAGAGTATTAAGTTACTTACGAGTAAGCAGTCGAAGTTAACATAAAAATCGTTGTTTTGAAAAATATGGTTATCTAATAGGTATCTTGTATTACAAAACGTATTGTACGAGCAGTGTACTGTAAGTACAGTTGACGATAAAACAATAAATTGCGAAATGGAAATTGTATCTCGTCTATGAATTATTGTGTATGATACAGTGAAAACTTAAAATCCCTGTAGATAGGGTTATTATTTTCTAAATCACTATAAAATAACCGAGATGTTTTCTAAAAGCGATTTAATATAATATAAAGTTTTTAAAATTTGCTAACAATGCTCCTGAATATGGCTAAGAAATGTCTGGCAAAACATGTGTTTATAAAGTACTTAACTATCGTGTCTGGTTTACAATCGATATAAATATATTATATAGTTCTTAGAGAGATGTGTTATATAATACTAAACTCATTTACCCAACTCAAAGGCGTGATTATAGAGATAGATACGTATAGTAATCTCTCGATCAGTTGAAGTTCAAATGTAGAAATCACAAAATAATTTCTGTAGGTTAAAATGTGTACGAATCTATAATATTGGAAAGTAACATAATAGCATTATATTTTCATATTTTAAGATTTGCGATTTTTACCATTTTATTTCTTTTACACATATTACATATTATATAGGTCATTTTTAATGAGAAAGTAATGTCGACAACAGCTGGGTTGTAATAAATAATTTATAACAATAAATATTACAGCGATGTAATTTATAGTTGAAGAACAATTATTAAATAATGTAGATTTAATAGAATTGTGAAAACATTCTGGAAAATTATTGTTTTTAAAACTTTATTTACAATTAATAATGATTATTATTATAATATAAATACTTATATCATAATTTATACCTACCATAATTCATTTTTATTATACATAAAACCACAATATTTTGTATTTAATATACATAAAATACCATAAAATGAATTTGAAAAGTGTGTAGGCAATAGGCACAACTAGCTTGGTAATACTATAAACTATAATACTTAGTACCTATCTATATGTACTGGGTACTCAGAATAATATTTATGGGTACACACTAGTCACTACACAGTATAGAAAAGTCAATCGTAAAAATGTATTATTTATTTATTTATATCAATTGTCTAGCAATAATAATACTTTAAATTGAAGAATTAAGAATTTACTAAAATATTTGTCCTATATAATTATTATTTAGATGATATAGAATTCCATATAACACTTGAAAATGTATACATACATATTACATGTGCTTTATAATCGTAAAATATGCTTTAAAAATTAAAAAATAACAAAACAAAAAATAGATAATTCTTAGAAGATACCAGATGATACAAAATATTTGTTGTGACGACAAAACAGAGTAATTACTCTATTCTACAAACTGCAAACGATAAAAACAAAATAGATAAGTAGTCGATGGAAAATTGCACAAATATGATGTGATTCTGCTGACTAAAATGTCTTAGCATTTTATGAAAAGTATATGCAAAAAGTAAGCTAGTAAATCCATTCCCCGATTATTATGACATTATTATGCATTACTGTATTATTTATACTTGTAATTTATTAATAACGGCAACGCCCTTATTACAAGGGCGTTGTTATTGTGTGGCAGAATGTGTCTGTATTTCTTATGTCCCATGTTATTGTCACACTCTCACATTAATTATTGAAATATTTAAATAATTTTTTTATCGTATACCAGTATATCACAGAAATTATTATTGTCAGTCTTTGTGACAATGGCACAATGCCGTTTTTTCAATATATTTCATCAATAAATTATCATTATTTGTATTTCATTTGACGGAAAATAAGTATTATAATGCATTAACCTATTCATTTATAGGAGTATAACGATACTTAATAAATGTCATTACTCAAACAAATAAATTAAATAATCATTTCATCTGCGTTAGTTTTATATTTAATTATAAATGAAATACTATAATATAATAATATTTTATTCCCAAAATTTACTTTAATATGGTATAATATAATGTATTCATATTACATACTATTTGGTTGTTTGAAATGTAAATACAGTATACAAGTTTCATAAAACGATTTTTTACTATGATTTATGCCATAGACTCTATGGGTATATGTGTAACTAATATTGAGTATTTAATTGAGCATTGAGTATTTAATATAGGTACTCTGCTAATAGTTACCAACTATCGGAATCGGCTTTACCAGGTACAAATATGAAATAAAATATGAATTATTTGATCAGAGCAATTATTCCTACTTAACAAAATATAATAATATTATCTTCTTGCGGTCCCCGAACCGTATTAATTTTAATCATCTCATATAGTAGAATACAACGTTTTACTTCCCATACGCAATACCATAATTTTATTTTAAAAGGACGCCGCCACGCACCACCCAAGAAATTTATCCATGAAAAAGGTTTTGCGTGGAACAAACTTACGGGGACCGTATTCACAATTACCTTACCAAATTTTTTTTTTTTTTTGTTTTCTTAAAGGCAATCTAAACTATTTATTTGTACGAATTCATTTTTTTTTTCATTTGTTTATAACAAATGACATATTAATATCGAAAAAAAAAATAAAAACACAATAAAATCAATGTTTTTTTTTCTGTGTATACACAAAACAGTGAAAATAATGTGAACACTTTGAAATGTATCGGAAATAATGTAGGTATCCGTAATAGTTTGTCCGGCTCGTTGGTACTGACATGGGAGCACTTAAAATATTAAACATTTTTCTAAGCATTGCATTAAAATTGCCTATATTAAACCCCTTAAATAGCGGTTGTGTGTGACGAGATCATGAATTCTAATGAATTCTGACCGGTCCGAACGTAAAGTTATATAAATTAATATCTAGTTAGTTAGTCGTATATTATATTGTATATTGTTAAGTGCAATTGCATTTTGATGCATATGTGATTAGTGGATAATTTATGACAAATATATTGTTCACACCTATCCACATTACAATAGTATCGTATATTCGTATATTACTGATAATAACTACTTCAAGACGTCAACACAAAGTGTGTATGACATTATAAACGCATGAGAGCCTAGGAACTTTATCAAATTTGCTATCCATGATAATGTATTTTTTTTATGAATCGTAAGTCGAGTTATAAATTAATTTCATGACATATACGAACAAGATATCAAAAGCTGTCAGCGCATCTCTAAAAATGTATATAGAGTAGCACATAATATGCCAATCAAAAACAGTATAGCATCGATTTGAGGTTTTAATCGATCAAAATCACGACCGACAATCTAATACTTAACCAAAATGTATTTGGTAATGTACGTAACTTCAATAAATTGATTGTTAATGTGAACATTTTGGAAATCGTCTATTATCAAAACTCAATATATATTTAAAACAAACTTACTGTGCAGTTTTCACTTTAAAAACACGTAAATCAGTGAATAAAAAACAATAACAAGCGCATATTTTCATTTATTTTTTAGTGCTCAAATGCATGACATTCAAGCACGTAGAGCGTTAAAGTTCGAGCCCCAGTTATGGCCGATGTAACTTGTTGTACGTGGAAATATACATTCTGGTTAACACACATTTCAGCAGCAGTGGTCCGCCACACTCTGTTACGCGAGGATATCCGTGCTACCTGTTGCGCCGCTTGAACCGTCCAGCGGGGGCATACGCTAATTATTATTTGAATAATGTATTATACTATATATTTTTAACTCGGGCGGTAATTATAAATAACACGCATAACAATATTAATGTGTTATATACCTACGTCGGCGGTTATTCGGACTTTGCCGGGGGAGTCGTGAGCTTATAACATTATAATATTATACGGGTACACACGGTGTTATATATATTATTATAAAGCAGCGCTTGTGCCGTATATACATATATTGGTGCTATATAATACCTATAAGACCAGATACCGCGGCGTAATGGCGTGCAGGTCTCGCGGGGTTATGCAACTCGCCCGGTCCAATGGTCGTTGTTATAACCTTGTTAAGAATGTCTGTAATTTATAATATGTCCCGATGGTGGGTCGCAAAACTGGTCCATCGACTGGCGTGCGCCGGCGTGATTATATTATATTATTATTAGTATGTTTGTAGGTATAATACGGTTTATTATTATTATTTATTTTTTCGCATTTCACTCCCACAATCCGTGTTTAGCCTACTTTGTGATTAATTATTATCAAAATGCTTCGGGTCGACGAGCTACAACTGACAAAACACCGTATAAGGCGGTAGACTAGCTGTACACTTTAGGCATATAATATAGATTGTATGGGTACCTACGTAAGATTATATATAATAATATATATATATATTATATACGTATAACGTATATATGGAGAGTGAAAAAACGAAAAGCCCCTCAACGGTCACTATATAGTGCAATTAACTATATTATAGCTCCTGCAAACAAAATGTGGTTTTTTTCTTTATTTAATTAAAAACTGGTTCAAAGCACTGCTGTTACGATTTATATTTCGACATTTTTTTTAGTGATTAATAATTATCCAATACCTATGGTTTTCATTTTGAAACGCTAAACGCAATAATACTTCCTCATCGTCTGCTGTATAATAGTTATACCCACATTATATTGTAATATTATTCTTTGAGTACGTATGTACCTAACCCATATATGTTGTAACTTCCATTTTTCAAATAATTTATGTCAGGATTGGTATTGAGATTTTTTATAATATCTATTACTTGTCTAGCTGCTTAAGCAAACCACTCAATAGCCAATGGTGTACCTTTTTTATGATCAAGATATTTTACGTAAGCATTGTGAATTATATTGGTACTTGGTAGGTTATAGGTGCTAAGAACTATCATTAATTATGATGATCTTCCCAATTCAAAATGTTGATTGTAAACATTTAAATAAAAATAATAATGATAATAAACATTTATAGTTTATATCCTAACATATACACGAATAACGATAGGTATATTAAAAATATAAATAAATATATTATTTATATACATAAAAACATTTTAAAATCTAAATAAACTATTTTATATTTTGTTTAGTGGCTTATACATTTATTTTATGAAGAGAAATTTAAATAGTTCAAAATGGTTTATAAATGAGTGGATTTGAAAATACCATATAAATATGTAAAATTATTTCATTGAAATTTTGCAAAACGAATTACCTATGTCGTACTATTTGTAATAGGCAGTACTCAATGTTTTTGTCTAAATACGAGAATTGAATGCCATATATATTTAAAAGAAATTGAGTGGTGTGTTTACTTGGACTAATTTTGTTAAACGTATATCGAAAGCACTTTACACACAGATTTCCGCATTGTTTTGATACAGTTACGCAATGAAGCCATTTACGACCTTAACGCTTACCCAAAATGATAGTTAACGATGTTATACTATAGTAATTAATATGCAATACCTTTCGAAACAGCTAGGTATTTATTACCTATACATCAATCGTCAACATTTCAACTAGTTACTTTTGCGTGTATACCGAAACAATTCATATCAAAATATCACGACGAAAATGTATCGTTAAGATTCCTCGGAAACATTATAATAATATACATTGCAATGCCATAATATATTATTATATTACCATATTTAAATCAAATCAAACCGGCACATTTTTTTAATCTACTCTTTCATAGATCCCGCGGAGCATTTAAAAAAAAAAAACCCATTTTACAAGTCAGGTACACCTAATGCTTGTTGTATGGTATAATTATCGAGTGTAATGTGTACACACATACGCCACACGTAGCGATATATAGTAATATATTGTGTGCCGTAAATCACTCTCGAGTCAGAAATCGTACGTAGCGCGTATAGGTAACAGCAGCAGCATAGGTGTACGATTCGATCGTGTGTTATTAGATGACAAACACTATATGTGTATAAATGTACAGCGATTTAGCATTTTAACGTACCTCCAAGTATATCCGTGACCTTTTCGACAGTCGCCGTCGTTGCGGGCACATATATAGGTACTACCTATATCTAGGTACATGTATAATAATAATATACGCACAAGCGAGGAAAAACGGCGACGCTGATACACTCGTATTTAGTGCTTTTCGCGGATAAAATGCACGGAATTGCGTAATATCATTATGAGAGTATAATACAATAACAATAATAGCGAGTGTTATAGTTGTTTTATACCAGCCATTGTGTACGTAGCGCGAGGAATGTGTTGCATGCAAACGTATTGCAAGCGAAACGCACGCGGTATACCTACGATAACCGTGTATAATATAATATATATATATGGGTGTATCTACCTGATATTGTGCATATATACGTGTATGAAAGAAGATCCTATCCATTAGACACGGAGAGACTGTGTAGATACATGTGTGGTGTAAGAGCTCATCACTGATATTCAGTAGCGGAGCTTTTTATCGAGACGTATATTATGATTTTGCAGTTGACGTCGGTCGTTTTCGTCGTCGCCGTGGACGTTATATTATTATTATATACATACAGGGTGCATCGGGAACATCTGACGATTTTACGCATTGGGATCACGTTTGAATACGCATTCGAGCGATACACCCCGTCTGTATAATCTAATAATATAATATTACGTACATCGGTATATCATCTGTTTTTATCGTTTTACACGTAGGTACCTACCTATAGGCTATCTGCTATATCATACGTACTATAATTTTATATTATAGAGATCCAGCCGACGGGGGATTGCGTATCATGGTGTACCTATGATATTATAATATTATGTGCTCGCACTTTATAAACAATATTATTATAACATAATATATGCATACATGATACATATATAATATTATTATATCGTATTACCCTGCAGTGCCCGCGCCCTAAACCGATAAATATATATATTATATGCGAGTTCAGGTACACCCATATGTAACATAATATATACATATTATATACCTATATAGAGAATTAGGTGCATGTAAAACGCATATAATACGAGCAAAAATATAACATAGACTTCTGCGGCAGCCAGAGTTGCAGGTATATAATAACGCTGACTAAATCCGTGTGGTGGTTTTTTTTTTTTTTTTTATGTAAATCACGATAACTGGATTGCTCCGGTTATACAACCTAGTGGCGGCTGCAATATAGCCGACCGACTCGCGTGTCGGAAGAAAGTTGTCTCTGCTAAGCGAAAAATCGGATTGGGTTGGGTTTTGTTTTTGTTTATATATTTCCCTCTTACCTTTTTGGCCAATGGTGCAAACATGAAACATCTGACAGCCGGTCTCCACGTCTGCGTAATAACCTCCGATGACTTTGCCGTCGCATGAGAAATTCGTGTCCGGTAAATTGTCAAAGTCCAAATACTGAAAACGTACACACAACAATATGACATTAATGAACGATGTTTGTTGACGAAACTACAATATTATGCTGTAGTTTTGATTTTATAGACTAGATGCGACGAATTTTAATCGGTAGGTACCGCAGTATACGTCTATGTATACACACCCTACCACACAACGAACCAACAATTAAAAAAATCTTGTTAGGCATTAAAAGCAGTACACATTTTTATAATAGCCATTTCAAATTTAAACTTTTTGTAAATGTAAAATAAAATAATGTTGCACCAAAAAAAGTTTAGTCATATGGATTTATATCTAATAAGGAATTAGGGATAATAAGCTCTCGATTTTAAATGTGATATTTCTATCGATCACCACTCATCACTTATCACATCCGAACATCCATCAAGAAAAATCTCAGATTAATATGGTCAATTATTTCATTCGTTTAAGTACTTTGTCTACTAAAAATATTCGTACCTACATTTTGTTTTCTATATTGTATAATCAAATAGGTACCATATCAAAAACAAAATGAGAAAATAATGGATTTGTACGAGTCGTATTTGGATATTAAGTCGAAACAATGAAACGGGATGTTGGAAAAGGGATAACCATACCATTTTAAACCAGATAGGTGATTTTGAATTCACAATTATTTTACGTTTATCAATATTATATTGTACACGAATATTGTGTGATTTATGATAAATAATAATTTTATTGACGACAATTTAATTATTAATTGTATTAGCCACTCGCGACCATTATGAAGAGTATATAGATTTATAAATAAATAATTATGTTTAAATCGAAAAATGTTTATGTATATTTTCGATTTAGGTCAAAGTAATATTTCATTAAAATTGGTAGGTAGTAACTATAGTTATACACTGATTATTATACTTGTATTCATTCAACAAATATTTGGTGAATACATATTATAATCGTATAATACATACTACCTATTACATAATGGGTAATAAGATGCAATGAATTTATTTTTATATAATAACCATTAATTAGCCGTGTGTGTATGTTTAAATATTTATCGGTAAATATTATAATAGTGTGTATACAAAATACAAACATACACAGTTAGAATAAATACGTGTATGATTAAATATATAGGTACATCGTACATAATGTTAGTATATTAGTAAGTTAAAAAAATAAATATCAAGTACCTATATTTAGTATATTAAAAAAACTTAACGTCAAAGTTTACAAAAATAATTGGTAGTTTTATCGTCTTTTTTTACGTACAGTTTCGTCAAAAATCTGATTTAATGCATAGATTTTAGTTATTTTTAAATTTGAAATGCGTATTGTGGATGATAGTGAAATCAAGCTCATTAGATACATTTTCAAGAATATAAATTATGATGATACATTAATGTATTTTTAAATTAAATAATACAATTACTATACTTCATATACAATGTCACATTGTATTTAGTACAAATATACCTAAGTATGATATTATGAAGGTATTATTAAATATTATTACACAATTAATGTTTCAATAGTTATTTTCTTCTAGATCGCTTATTTTTCGAGTGACTATAATTATTATTCATTATTAATTGAACCTGAAACTGTTTTTAAAGTAGGCATATTCCGTCATGGCGACTCGTGGATTTGAAAAAAATATTTTTAAAAAAATAGACGAAAGTATAACAAGTATAACTACACGTGTCATTTTATAACCAGTTATGAAACCGAGTCCTATACGTATCTATAATATTATAGTTATTTTTAACGTTAACTTATACATTAAAATATATACGTATGTCTTAAACTGCAAATCAATATACCAAGCGAACTGAATTTGTAATGAATACATCAGCATAATAATTTAAAAGTCAGTCGCAATTGCCAAGGATATCGCATATTGTAATTTTTTTTTTTTTAAACACACACACACAGCAATACTAATTTTCAGATACTTTCTCCGCGAGGTCTAGTTAATCGTATATGTCATCATATAATATGTACACATTTATCTATTTAAAACGTTTATGATATTATTTAAAAAAATTAAAAAATTGAAAAACAACCGGACCGTTTCGGTTAAAGTGCATATTATACAAATTAGATTTTCCAATTGTTTCGATCTAATCTTTTACGTCAATATCTGCAGTATATGCATATTATTATTATCCTGTGTAGCGTGTACCTGTAGGCCATATATAATACCTATTAACTATATAGACTATAATATAGTCGTTTTCTAGATAGTTTTATTTTTCGCATCTATAACACACGGGTACGCATACTACACGCAATATAATATAACGTACAGGTGAGTATTTAAACTGCAGTAAGCACTCGAATCTCAAAAAAATGAATATTAGTTTTTGAAAATATTTTTTACTCCATTCGTAATTATTTTAGTTTAGATAACCGAAGCAGAGTTGCCAGTAATGTATATATAGGTACGTACTATAGTATTCTATACTGATTGCTCGGTAGGTAGGTACTGGATTATTTTCAAACCCATCATGTAACCCGAAAAACGTCGGATTGGAACTTTAAATACTTTTGACTACTTAGCTAATAGTTCAAAATTCTCAGAAAAATATTTTTCATCGGAATGAAAAACTGTACGCGGTCGTTTAAGAATGAAAACTTAAAAAATAATAATGTTCAACTACATATTAATAGTTTTCAAGGAATGAGTGTTTACAGTTAAGAGAATCACCCAGTATATATTATATATTATACTACAATTATGAACGCATAATTACTAACGATTGTGTATATAGTGCATATACGATTATCCGTCGTCTTAAACACCGGCTACAATCACCTCGATATTTTACGGGTTCGTTATGTGAGCAGCACATATAATATAATAATATTATGTGTTATGACTTATGGGTATAATAGCTGGTACCTCCTAGTATACCTAACCATATGTACCTACTATATTACCATACCACGGTTCTTCGAGCGTGCCCGAGTTATGTAATTTAGTCAAAACAATCACACATGCTGGAATAGATGCCTACAGAACTGCTGTTTGGGCGTCGGGTACAAAATTTAATCACTACCTATGTACAATAATATGCAATTATTCAGATTTCAGGTATATAGGTACGTACAACGTTATTACACACTCGGGTGGGGTGTATTTTCATGTGGCCACACGCGATTGTTTCGTCCCACGATCCACTATCGAATATATCGATTCGAAAAACAATTTTAACGCTCCGTCACATAGATAGCAGGTAACAAAACGCATACACATTTCATAGGATGTAATTTAATATTAATAATTTATTGTATACTTACTCCGGGTTGCACGGCGAAAGTGTAAATATTGGCGGCATTCCACCAGCAATTGCAGTTCCACAGCGCGGCTGAAAAAAAAAATTCACAATATAATAAGACGTTATTAAATTAATGAAAAACGTGATGTTCAAAACACAATAATATATATGGCGGGACATTGGGCAGTCGTATACAATCCGCCACGCGAGTACAATATACTAATATATACATGTAGGTACGAAAACAATATGTATATATATATTGCGTTTCCCGCGGGGAACGAATCTATCGAATTCGTTTGACCGATGTAGCTTATGAAATGAAAAATAATAATAAGTACCTATACGTGTGGGTACGGAGTTACAACATAATTAACGGTTTTTTCCTCATTAAAAAAATCAATGTATAAATATAACGACGTCCGACTGTTATTATCATGTATACAATGTACGCATATCGTATAGCTGTATATATAGGTCTATCGAACGATTCACACTCGCGTATAATATGGGCCGTGTATAGGTATAAATAGGAATTCGGTGGGACCAGTCATTTCTAGTTATTATATAGTAGCCTATTATATTAGTGTATATACAGTTCTGGACAGGATAATTATAATATTGTATAGATAACGCGTGAATCTGCAGCTGCGGCCAAATCGTTTGAAAAAATTAAAATTCCAATTCGAGTATATATTTTTTAACGACGTGCCAACTGCTGCTGATGCCGACATGTTGGGTCATATTATATAACTGCGTTAATCGTGTACCGCGGTATAATATTATTACCCGTACCTATATTACATATATTATGGAAACACCTACACGGATACACACTCATATATAGTTAGTGCCTACCTACTTATATTATACTGCCGCGTCAATCTATCAACATATATATCTATCGTATCATCTTTTGTGTTGCAGTGCACCGCGGACCGCGACCTTTTATATCGGATCATCGTATATATTATATCATTATGTATTATGTTGTATTATACATTAGAAACAGCCGAGAAATCATATACCCGAGCCCGCGGGGTGTTGTATACAGAAACATCGGAGGAAAGATTATAATATATAATATGGAATAAGAATAAAAGGGCCGTCGAAGATGCAGTGATAGTCCACGATATACGCTGTGCCCGCAGTGGTGTGCAGTGCGTAGTGTATTATGCGATTGGCCAATAAAGTTGTGAAAAAGAAAAAAAAACAAAAAACGAAAAACGAAAAAAACACCTTATTAAACCGATCTTTCAACCGTGGATATTTTGCAGTGCGACCTCGGCAACCGAGCATGACCCCTACTTCTCGACCAGCCCGCGGTGTCGAGACCTATGATCCGCCGAGGCTCAGCGTGTTGTACCGTATAATAAGTCGTACAATGAGCGTCTGTGCGAGCGATAGGAAGAGTAAAGGATCGCGAGAGCCGGGCGACGGTCGACGGGTAAGAGGACCGATGGTTTTTTTTCGTCGGAATCGCGTCCCAGATAACGAAATTTTGTGTTTTATCGACATTTTTTCTCCGTCATCCGCGAAACGTGGTTTCGGACACGCCGGTAAATCGCTTCAGGATGTAACACTGCACCGATAAAAATATTATATTACACGTGACAATAATATCGCCGTATATTGGTGAAAAATATTCATGGACAACGAGGGCCCAACATACTGACTTACGATATTCATCATTTGAGTGTGCACGACTACTGATGACTCTCATATCGCGCGGTGGTCGTCGAAATCACAATAATTCCGATGGAAATTTTAAAATTCACCAACCGCGAATCCCCCCCGTGAGCCCAAAATATGCGCGTTACATAACAGCGGCGATTGTGTGATTGTCAAAAACTATGTTGACATCGTAAATACTACCTACATATTGTTATATAGTACTATATACATACTACTAGCTATACCACCTATTACATTTCATAAAACAAAAACCATCAGCAAGAATATAACGTTATGCTCGTGCATTATAATTTATGGTTAAAGCTTTTAAAAAATCTAGTAAATAATCGGTAAAAATGGCATGTCTTTGAAATTACAATAATCATATACGTGCCTACAGCGATTGATTCAAAAAATTTAAATCGTGTGGTTAGCTATTTTAATATTATATAACCGTTAAAAGTCAAAATAAATATCCACCGGATATTTAAAAATCACAATCGATCGAATGATTTAAGATTCTTTGGACGGTTATCATTGTGTTCGTTTTCAAGTATAAATTAGAATAATAAATTATATTGCAAGGTTTTACATTAATCAGAATTAAAATACCATTTTTATTGTTTTCTATTAGGTATATTATATATTGACCATTATCATGTTCTTTCATCGTGCACTTCTGCAGTCACACGATGTCGTATAAACAATACCATAGTTGAATATTATTTAAACGGTTAGTCACATTATATGTATTATAAAAATATTTTTCTGTTCATATAATATATTAATATATTAATAAAACAAATAAATCTACTTAAATATTGTATTATGCAAAATTGTCTGCTTGTTAGTTCACTTGATTACGATTCCTAGACCTAACCGCACAATATATATTATGAAATGTTCTCCTAAAACCACAGCTATAGGTATGTTTGAATGTTTGATTTGTATATCCTTGATGAACTGCACACTATACCATATAATATTAGATATCATAAAACGGTTTGTCAAGATATATCAAAATTTCATATGACCTAAATTGACAATTTTCTTAACTTGTGGTTCGTGTAAATCACATTTTACATATATAGGTATGTCACATTTATAAGTTTATTATACTTGCTCGAATTTTTAGAGCTTTACAATTCCTCGTTACACTCAGTCACAACGATTTCACATTAATATAATATTGTTGTCTTGATTTGAATTTAAAGAAGTTTTTCGACACCTAGTTAGTTTTTAAAGTATTTGCCGGTTAATTTATTCTCATCTTTATACCACCGTTTTCTTTATGCATAATACGAATTTCAGTTATGCACTTGTGTGCGTATTTAATTGCTAATATTGTTTTGAATGTAACCGTTGCACCCCAACATGTGTTATAATATTATGCATAAGTATTAGGTAGGTAGGTATAAACTATAAAGTATATAATGTCAATAATTTGCCTATACTTTATATACCTTTGTGTATATACTTATACTCTACTCAAACGAGTTAAACAATCAAACCAGATAAGAAACCGCAAGAATGGAAAAGTGTATTTCATAGTTAAGATAACTGATATCGATGCGATATTGGGCGTATTATTTTGTGATGATTAATATAGCAATATAATGTTACAGAAAGATATATTCTCATCTAAATTGGAGTCGTTTTGTCGCATTATTTTATTGATCCATTATAAATATCGCGGCGCGTGTTTGTTGCAATCCAGCTCTTTCCTATCGAAATCGAATTTGCCAATTTAATAATACAATAATAATAATTTGAACGTTTCAGTACCTACATATTATTTCTACCGCGTTCGCAGTTGTCGTGCAGTTTCCTGACGGATTGGTGAGAAATTTAAATTGAATTTCTTTTTGTCGCCGTCTCCGAGTTACGTCTAGCACTCCGTACATAATAATAATACATCCGCCATTCTTTCAGTTTGAAATTGTTTTTTCCCTATTATTTTCTTCTTCTTTATATTTTTTATTTTATTTACGAATTTAATTTAAGATTGGTTTCGTTACAAACGCTATTCGTGGTGTATGGGTGTATATTATGTCGCAAACATCGTAAACGCATAATATGTTACGGAATTCGCAGAAACCTCAAACATAGGCGAGACGACCACTGTGTGCTTATCGCCGTACAATATGCAAAATATGATGTGTGGGTGTGGGTGAAGTACCGCAAGTACGGTATATTAAGTGTAAACGAAGGCAGTGTTGACATTTTCAAGGTAACTTATATATGCCACGATCCACGAATCTGAAATGTAATCGTGGACAGCTTTGACGATGTCGAACACATAATTTACAGGGTTTGATTGGATTTGATGCTTGGTGATCCTCACCCCCAATTTTTGCTAAATTACATCTAATAATATTATGAACCTTATAAAAATATTATAATTTTCAGAATCCATAAGTATATTTAAGTATTTTAGTATAATGCATAATTTATTATTACTAAAAATGTTACTGCTTAGATTTAACTACGCATAATGTTAGCTATTTTTGGGCATTATTTTAAATGTTTATTTTTCATCGTTTTACAGATCAATCATGCATGTCCGAACTCTAGTTGGGCTTAAGTCTACACTATCTGGTCACATACCGATGGGTAGCCGTACATGACGTGTTGAGAGAACTATCTTATGAATAATATCATATTATATACTTGTTTAAGTATTTCTATATATATTTTACTCTCGGCCAGGAGATCTATGCCGAGAAAAACGAAAACGATCGTTTGCTAATATTGTGAAATACCATAATATACAGGTGACCACGCGTATAGACTAGATTCGGTAGCTGATTTGTAGAAACATCAGATGGGGTCGTAAAGTGAAGATCTTACTTACCTCCGCCCAAAAGAGCGTAGGTACGTAAAAAAATACAATAAAAAATGCATAGTATTTAAAATCAAAAAAATTAAAAAAAAAAAAAAACTATTGCGTCGTCCTGGATTGCCTATAGCTCGGCCATATGGCAAAACAATTCTCCTCGTGTGCCCGTCACGTCACACACACACACACACACACACACACACACACACACACACACACATGATATATAAGCGGGCCGACACGATTCTGTCATAATTATTATCGTTATCGTCGTCGTCTCGTTCGTCGTGTGTCGCTCTCCTCGCGTGACCAGCGCGCGCGCGCCCGCTCGCGATTGTAGCAATAGTTATCATTATTTATTGTAATAATATATATTTACATATATTATATTCTGTTGTTCGGTCGGACCCACCGTTCGAGCTGGACTACTATATTATACTACTATAACTATAATTGCGATACGCGGTAACATACTTTAATATTGTAATGTCTGGTGATACCAATGTATATAATAATATATTATATTATGTAACGCCCACGCTTAATTATATATAATATATAGACAACGCGGTGTTAGGCTCTCAGTAAAATGCATCCTTACCGAATACCGCCACTACCTCCGGGACAAACTCAATCTCGATTCCCCCCTATTGTATAACGAGTCCCGAACACAAAAATGTCATTATTAACGTTTTAAAATTAAATAATTTACTCAACAAAATTTCAAATTTCAATAATATGTATAAACTAAATGATAATTTTTCATCGTTTTATTTCTATAGTACATTGTTTGCATTACCTAACCTATCCTTATTTAAACAAGTTGTTAATATAATATTGTAACCAATGGTCTCTGCTGCGGAAGTCGTAAAAGGTGAATAAAAAAAAAAATACAAATATTTACAACATTATTTATTACCAATAACCAATTTGAGAGTTCCTACGTCAGAAATATTTTCCGAATAATTATATACACGGGGGTGGAGGGGGCTTAGGTAATTTACCTTGTTCGGCTATAAACATCTATAATAATATGTAATACGATTATCGGATTATAAATGACGTGGTACACTATAATATAATATCACAATACTATACGCACGCAGCACGCCTATTCACAAGGTCGTGATAAGAAGAGAGGGGTGCAAAGAGGGCAAGTGCACTAGGTCGCCAAATTAAAAGATACATTTATATTTTTGTTATTAATTAATTTAAGAAATATTTTTATATAATGTCATGACAAAAGTGTTGAATAAATATATAAAATAACCACATTGTTGTGTAAGTAGGTATGAAGATCAATCAAAATTAAATATTGTGTTGGAGTTTTGGGAGTTTTAGAAATTCTTATCTACTGATTCCAATCAAAGGATGAGCTACTAAAGTACTAAACATGGAGCAAAATCAATAACCAGTACAATTAAAAATTCGTTTTTGTTAATTTATATATTTTATACAGATGATTTGGAAAAAGAATTTGGTGAGGTTGTGGGGAAATCATTAATTAATATATATTTGTCAAACGAAAAAATAATGTGAAAACACTTCAATAATGCACCCAACATTGCCTTATGCTTAAATTGCTTTAAAAATATTAATTTATATAAGTCATATTTCAATTCAAGCAGGAAATGGTATTTTTCTGTATTGAAAAGAGTTAACAATTATTAAAATTGTATAGCCATAGCCCACAATTACCGAATGGTCAATAATCAGTTCTATTGATATTATATATTTAAGATATGAAGTTGTTAGGAATATAAAAATTAGACAAGTCTAGTTGCTACATTTTACAACTTATAGCTAACTAGATTTTTGTACACGTTTTTATAACGTATATTAAGTTATAAATCTTCTTTTTTATGATTACCTATTTAATATTTTTATAATACGAGTACATATTATCTAATATTTTCTTTAACTATGGTTTATGGATGGTATACAATTATTGAATTATGACATGAATAGATGGGATTCGCATTGCCACAATATTATAGGTATTCGCGAGTACCAACCTAGTTGGTTTAATGGATGGGTTTAACATTTCAAGTAATTTCCCTAGAAATTATATCAAAATATGCCATGTTTAATAAGGCTTCAAATATGGTTGCCCCAGGGCCCAGAGTGATAGTCAGCAGAACACTACAACTATGTAAATTCAGATGTACTGCACTTACCAATAATAATGGTCATAATATAACTGCCGAAGCGGCAACTACACATTTATTGTTCTAATAATTTAAACAAAGGAGTATGGACCAGTACGACCAAACATATCTGTAAGACTTAATAGGTAAATTTATAAGAGAAATGTTTTTTTTAATCTATTGGTTTGAGGGTTAAAGGTGTTATTTTATATATTTCATTTTTGAGTCTATATATTTTCTGTTTCACGATTAGGTATATTCAAAATAAAGTTTAAGGCGACATTGAAAAAGTCAACAAGAACATACGGTTCATATGGACACACCAAGCCACTGTAGAGTAGATGGCAATGAGAAAGCTGACAAAGTAGCTCGTGAAACAATTAATAACCCTATGATGGAAATATGCTTTTAATCCTCACTGACCTCACTCATCGACATAATGACATCCATAAGAATGTTAGTACCTGTTGTACCAATTTATGGGAATCCGAATGGCAGCGTGCACCAAATAACAAACTAAGATAAATCAAAATTACTTTATATACCATATATACTGGCCTAAATCTCCATCATTCAAACGTAGGATGATGTAATATTATTAACAGACTACGTATAGGTCACTCAAAGATGTCCCATGGATAGAGAAGAACCTGTAATGAGCCAAACCTGAGAAGAATCTCTTACAGCCAAGCACTTCCTTGTCTACTGTCGAAACCATGTAGAAACCATAAAAATCCTAGGCATGTCCGACAACCACTTCGAAGCCCTTAGTCCGATCCAAGACAACACCAACAAAATCATCACATTTCTAAGACTTATTGATATGCACAACTAAATCCAAGAAAACCATTGTACTAACATGTAACTAATATTTATTTTGTTGGAATCTATATTAGTTGAATAGTTGACGCTGTACAATAAATACAAATAATAATAAAAAAAAAATTAAGGATAAAATTAGGTATTTAATTTGCAATACAGTAATACACTGAATGACGGTAAAGATATTGCGAATTAAGGTAGTGTGTAGGACGTTTTCACTAGAAGCAATAGCATCCTTCTTTGCAATACAATAATAGTACAGCATTTATTACAATATAATATCATACCAATAAGATTCTAGGCAGTGAAAAAAATGATTATATTTTGGTAGATTTTATTCGTTTGAAAGAGCAAACCAATATCAAATGTGTAATCATGAATGTTGAGTTGTGTTTTTAGAATGGTAAAAGACGCCAATCATAATATATACTATACCCAGTCATATACCTTAATTATACTTTAGAATTGTTTATGTGAAAACCTACCAATATAAATTACGTTGTAATAACTATTAAGCAATATACTCATAATCAGGAAGACAATTTATTTTTTTTTGTTACATTCCTTCTATATAGTTAAAACGTGTCAAATCAATAAAAGAAGAAACTATTGCAATTTTTTATTTATTTATACCCACGATTTACCTTCTATTTATTATTTACATATATTTATAATATATCAGTACAAGGAATAAATCGAAATAACATTTTTTTTTTTTATATTTAGCTAGAAATTAGTATCTCCAACTTACAACCGTCAAAGCTATGATATAACACATAATATCATTATCTTACTTTCGCTGTTTCGTCTTTTTAATCTTGCAGGGGTGCCTATATATAAAACTATGTAGAAGTGTAGATTACACTGCAGATTGCCCGGATGCGGTTGTTGTGATATTGTACAGAGTACATAGCCCAGGTACAGTGTACACACAATATTTATTTATAACGTACATTATACTGTATGTCTGTATGATGGTTAGTGAGGCGCCTATCACAACACACATCGTGTACAGCTGGATACTTGTGAGTTATGATATTTTTTTTGTGTTTTGTACAATATTATAGTATTATAATATTATACCTTTCGCCGGTGAGATATTTTCCCGTCCCGACCGGTTTCGTTGTTGCGTCTTAATCAACGGATTATATTAGATTATCGCCGCCTGGGTAGGCTCGTTGCGCGATTAACGAGCGTGTCGCGCGGCACACGTATACTAATAATGTGATGGTAATAATAATAATAATAATGATAATAAAAATAAGTGCGTTTGCGGCCTACGCGCGGTGCGATTTTTTACGATCACACGTATTATAATAATAATATTGTAACGGGGCGTTTGAAATGAAAAAAAAAATTAAATAACGCGCTTAAATCAGCTGTATATTAATAGATAAGATCGCGTGTTGATCGACTGTTAATAATATTATTATTACGAGAAATATTGCGTGCGAGCCTGTGTGTGTGTGTGTGTGTGTGTGTGTGGTTGGGTGCCGTAAGCGACCGTGACCTACGTCAACCACGTATGTAGTTTCGGAAATTGTGTTGCTTATCAATGAAACCGATGGAAGACCGATGGTCGGTTTGCTCGTATACCCCGTGGCCCGAACATAATATATTATACTATATGTGGATTGTAATTTGTAGCTAACTATATAATATAATTAATGCGGTAAGTGTTTAAACGTTTCCTAACTATGTGACGCAAAAAATAATTATCTATTATGTATTTGTAATGCAAAAATGTATTATATATATACGAACACCTCCCTGCAGTATGGTACTTGTGTAACAAACATGTTACACGTTACACTTGCAGACAATACTTATCATTTCTGAAAAGCTCGAAATAATTTAATTTCCTAAAAGTTTTAGCTATATACACCGGTACCGCATTGGTTCAGGGCCGCATTTAGGGGGGGGGCTGAGTACAACTGCTCCGAACGCCAGTATTTTAGGGCGCCAAAATTTTGTGGTCAGAAATTTTTTTACTTGTGAATTATTAAAATGTTATAATTTTAATTATTTTAATGACAGTATTACATAATATAATTTAGTATAATAGTATTATATATATAATATTATGCTGTTTGAAATTTTTTTAATTAATATTAACTTGCATAGTTTTATATAATTTTATTTTATTTATTCATGAAGTACCTACACATGTTAAAAAAACAACTTATATGATGAATTATAAGCAAGGTTTAAGGGACATAAATTCAAATGTACTTTTACGGAAAGATGAGGATCAAGCAATTACTAAGCAATATTATTCAAAAAAGCACACATAGTAAAATAAATATTCTTTTTTGTGCTCAAAATCTAAAAGGTTAATGAGGATCTATCTCCCATATTTTCCGTGGGTAGGCCGCTTAGGGGAGAGCAAATATTTTTCACCGGGGTTTATGGGGCACCATTTTTTTTTTGCACCAGGGCGCAAAATGTCTAAATGCGGCATTTCATTGGTTACGAATACAAGTCGACTATGATGAAGCGATGTCATAAGTACTGGTAAGTAAATATAAGTACTGGTAAGTACATATGATATTATACGAGGACGATATACACTCGGATGTATTGTTATGGTATTTTACCTACAATCGTATACAACACAGCAAATTGTTGTTCAGTAGAATCTATTTTGGGTCATTTAATTTGAATATAAAGGTAAACTGAACTATAATCGATTTTAAAGGTAAGAGTATAATCAAGGACATCTCGTTATTATAAACATTTATTAATATTTTAATTTTAATGGATTTAATAGTATTTTAAAATTGTAATATTTAAAATATTATATTACAAAATGTATAATAGGTACATGCTTATATTATAAATAGCTATAACTCATTTTATAATTAAAATATCAATATCGTCCTACGATATGTCCTAGATTCTAAATAATATTATTATATTTAAATTAAATAATACAGGGTTTTTCACTAGGTATATATAATATTGAAATTAACAACAAGAAATTAATTCTTCGATACGCAAAGTCGAAAATTGTCTATATACTATATAGTACTATTGTAAGACGGAGAAAACACATATACGGGTGTAGCACTTATAATAATATTAATACCTAGTGGCGTAGCCAATGGGAAGTGGGCAGGGTTGTTATGTTTAAAACATAAAAAAAATATTATTTTTTATTATTTTTATTGAAAAGCAAACATTTAAACGATTTAAAAATTAAAAATGATGGCATCCAAAAACCCCATTACTGAAAATAAGCATGGTCGGGGGGGGGCATGTTTTGATTGCTCCAACGTTCTCATCTTCAAAAACTACATAACTATAAATAAAAAATAAGTTTTGAAAAAGGTGTCCCGTCAGGAAGACCTAAACTATATACTTATAAAAATAATAATAACGCAATGACATGATGGTCTATTATAATTTATAGGGCTTCATTAAAAGATGAAAAACAAGAAATACAAATAACGTGTTTTTCCAACTTTGGAAGTATTTCTGTAAAGAAATATATTTGTCAAGTACTTTAGATTGAATGACTCAAAAAATATTAAAAACTTAAAAACTTAAAAATATGTATTGAGATTCAAGGCATGTATGTATAAAAATAAAAATCTTGCTATACGCAATTAAAAAAATGACCCTATTAACCGGTGTGTGAGTCGAATAGACGAATTTTTTGGTGTGTGTTAGTATATGTGCGAATCGGGACCAGCCGTTTTGAGTCTAATAGGCGAATGAGTCAATTAACCGTGAGTCCAATAAGCGGCGACCACTGTATATTGTTTTGTTA
>WHPZ01546588.1:0-10824 GCA_016617965.1 Macrosiphum rosae | reverse complement strand
GGTGTGAATTCCAGTAAAAGTAACCCTGTAATAAAAATGATGTGTCCCTAACACATATTATATTCACGAGATTTCAATGTCCGGTAATGTATGATTTAAAAACAATTATATAGTAAATTTTTTAAATCCATTATATTATGTCAGTAGTTATTATATATCTGATCAATATGAAAGACAGATGGTTTCCGTTCTGAATTTCTTTTATCGTAGCTCATAGGCACCTACCTATATAAAATGGTTTATCATTGAATCAAAATTTAACATAAAAGAATTTTAATTCCCAATATACTTATTTCAAAAGGTTTTTTTTGAATAGTTATTTTGTTGCAGTTTGAATACATCATGTATGGCCTTGTATATTATAAATTTTACTATATGCAATTACATAAAAATATTTGGATTCTTTATATAGATATTCCTATTACTTATTTATACCATAAACTGATGAACCCATATCACTGTACTATGGGTAAGTAGTATTGATTCAAAAGTTAGTAAAAATAGTTAATAATAAAATATGATTGAAATATACCTACATAATTTTAATTATTGAATATTCACTGTGTACCTATCATTGAATTAAAATTTAACATATTCATTACTCCTATTCATTATCAATATTTTAAGACATTTTCAAATATAATATAGGAACTGGAAATAAGAAATATTGTTAGTATTTTGTTCAACATTTATGTTTTTAATGACTTGTTAATTATTTTCAATTGATTTCATCTCGTAGTATTCTCATAAATTTTTACGATTTTAAAGTATTGAATCTTTGGATATTTTCTTTAAATTATATTAATTAAATTATATTGTGATATAATTTTTAAATACTAAATGTATACCTACTTATAGTTAATTGGCTATAAAATCATATCAATTCAGGTTTACAATTAGGTAATTTTACTGAGAAGAGGTTTTTTATAAGGATACTTTAACTAGTAGTTATAGCTAAATTAACTATTAATAGGTTAACAGAATACCTATTAAATTGCAGTTTTAATATTTTCTACTTATCTTTCTAATTACCTTAGTACAATTTATTTTAGATATTATTAGGTAGGACAGGTACTTTAATAAATTTGTTAAATTAATTTAATATAACTCATTTACTAAATAGCTAATAGGTACATATTGATTGTGTTTTTGTATAATATTAGTTATACTTCTATTTTTTTTTTTTTTTTTTAAATAGGTAGTCATAGGTATTATAGTAAATTTAATGACGCATATATTATGTATAGTTTATTAATCTTGCTAATAGCCTTGATGTCATCAATGTATTGTATAATGTATATAAGTAGATAATAATGTCTGTGGTCATATTAAATAGAATCAAAACTGTTAGCTTAAAATCAAACAACTTAAAAATTTAACTATCAAATAGCTTGTTATTTAAGTTTTCAACTGTACAAAATTGATATAAAATATAAACATACCTTATTTAAATCTAAACATAATATTTTTACCATTTTCCTTGCCTTGGGACTTAATATTTTTTTATAACATTATTAGTTATTTAAAGTTCTACCTACACTTATTTATATATTATCAAACTATTTTGTTGTCCATGTATATATAACTAAATGTCCTTATCATTCATTAAGTTCATATGACAGGAAGTCAGGAAAACTAAATATAGGAAATAATTTGACATAAGAGTTTAATCTGTTCATAATGAGATCAGTACTGGGTGGCAATCAATTTTCGTTCTGCAACAGTCATACACCGTCCCCACTACGGCGGCACATAGAGTTGTGTCGTATGACGAAGCAACGTCCATGCACAAAATTTGGCCACCGGTACTGATCTCATTTTGAATAGAGTATAGGAATATAGAATTCAATTAGGAAAAACCAGATTATCAGAATGTTAGAAAAATTATTTTCTTATGTGTAAGGACCTATGAATTAAAATAATTTTGGGTAGAAGTAGTATTTTCGAAGTTTTATTTACCTTTTCTAATGATTGGAAATTTATTTTAATGATATATTTTGCATTTTTTATTTAAAAAAATGTATTCAGTTAATATAGAATGTTATTATACATGAAATGTGTAATTTTATTTTAAACCTAAAATTGTTATATAACATATAAGTTGTGTTTAAATAAACATATTATGTTTTTATAATAATAAACTAAAATATTTCAAACATAGGTACCTATATCTAATACTTATTTATGTTTTATTTCAGACTTCAAATATTTAAATTAAATAAAAAAATGTTCTTAGTTGGTAGGTAATTAATACATGCCTTTATATTTTTATCAATCATGAAACTAAAAGATAGATCACCAAATAACCCGATTACAAGGTTTGAAGTCTAAGGGCCAGTTGTACCATCTATGATTAAGCTTAATCAGCTGATAACAGATATATAAAAGGGCAAATTCGGCCGATTAACTTTAACCGTGATTAACTGTGTTGGTAAAATCGGCCCTAAGTTAGGAATAAATAATTTTTTTTATTATGCTTTATGCTTCTTTAGAAAGTGTCAACTTATTTACTATTTTTCTCAACTTTTTTTTGATCTTAATAAATAAATAAAATATGCACCTGGTTAACATAACAAAAACTATAGTATCTATTTAAAGCCAACATTTGTAGAACTGTATAATTTAATAAAATATAAAATAACTTGAGATGATATCTTTTATAAATTAAATGTTGACTAGTTTTTAATATGTGAAGAAGAGATAACTGGTTATATACTTGTTCCTATTCATATTTGAATTATATATATAGGTAATTTATAAATTATAAATTATTGAACCTGAAAGTAACCAAAATGTAAAATATCTTGAAATAATGAAAGTTACATATAAAAACATTTCTCTAATTATTTGTGTCTTGTTTTATAATATTAATATTACCAATATTAGTTATTTAAGATTATATTTAATATAATTACAAAAAATTAAATTAATAAATAAGTGTACAACGAATATTCCTTAGAATCTTTCCATTTCATATCTAAAATTTCTAATTTTAATAACATTTATGGAACAAAAACTTTTCTATTATAAAATACAAGGGAAATAATAATAATATGATAGCTTTATTTACCAATTTAATGGTAATAAGGTAATATTAGTTAATATATTAGTTGTTTGATATTTAGCTTTTAAATGATTAACTTTTAGTTATGATTTTATAATCATAAATGTAGAGCTATATTGATAAGATAATTTATTTAAGGCCTAATAATACATGTTTGGGAATTTATATGGTATTGGAATTTATTTGTTAGGCATATATAAAGACACAGAAATGGATGAAGGAATGGATCCGACATTTGCAATGAGACTGAGGGCGCAGCTGTCCAGGAGTCCTGACTACGTTGTTTTGAAAAACCGTCAAATGCAAGTAGCAGCAGAATCGAAGTCACAATCCGTAGAGAAAGAAAATACATTATTAGGTTTTAAAAGACTTGAAGAAATGGAGGTTGATGATGATCCAAATCAATTAAAATCTTTTAAAAAATTTAAAACTGATCAACCATGCTCATCTGTTCAAACTTATGATCAGTTTAATGGTTTTCGAGCTGATCGGTTTATACCTTACCGAGAGGCACATAACCTTTCAGCAAGGTTCAATATTATATCAGATATTAGATATGGTTTAGATTATGGTAAGAAAGATTTTCAAAGTGAAGCAGCTAACAAAGATAATGCGTACAAAGCCATTCTTCACAATGAACTGCTTGGATCGAGTGTTGGTGAAATAAGTATTCAAGATAAAAACCGTGATCGTTTAGCTACCAAACGAAACTTGTTCCAATACTATTCCTCCAGTCCTGAACAAGTTGATAATATTCAATCACGGGTTCCTTATTCACTATCTCCTCTTGGCTCCAAAAGTCAAGAAATTTTACGGTCGCCACGTAAAATACCTCGCAAAATTTCTAGAGTACCTTATAAAGTCCTTGATGCCCCTGAACTGCAAGATGACTTTTATTTAAATTTAGTTGATTGGTCATCTTCAAATTTACTTGCTGTTGGGCTGGGAAGTTGTGTATATTTATGGTCAGCAACTACAAGTAAAGTTACAAGAATAAGTGATTTGTCATCTGATGGTAATGTTGTTACTTCAGTTGCTTGGAATGACAAAGGCAATTATTTAGCCTTTGGTACTCAAGAAGGATCTGTAGAAGTATGGGATATTGCTGCAGAAAAGCAAGTCAACAGTTTAACTGGGCATGCGGGTAGAGTCGGTGCTATTGCATGGAATGGTGATGTTGTATCATCAGGAAGTCGAGATCGTAACATATTTTTAAGAGATATGAGAGGTCCAAGTTTATCTACATGTAGGCGATATTCTGGTCATCGGCAAGAGGTTTGTGGACTAAAATGGTCTCCAGATAACAGATACCTTGCATCTGGAGGAAATGATAATAGACTATATGTATGGAATACACATGCATACACTCCACAATTGACATATCACCAACATACAGCTGCAGTGAAAGCAATTGCATGGTCACCTCATCAAAGAGGTCTATTGACTAGCGGGGGAGGCACCGCTGACAAATGTATACGATTTTGGAACACGCTAACTGGACAGCCAATGCAATGTATCGACACAGGATCACAAGTGTGCAATCTTGCTTGGTCGAGGAATACTCAAGAGTTGGTTAGTACACACGGATATTCTCAAAATCAAATAGTTGTTTGGAAATATCCTTCTATGAGTCAAATTGCCAAACTCACAGGCCATACATTCAGGGTTTTGTATTTGTCCATGTCCCCGGACGGAGAGTCCATAGTAACAGGAGCTGGAGATGAGACATTAAGATTTTGGAATATATTTTCAAAAGCCCGTTCACATAAGGAACCCAAATCGAAACTAAACCTTTTTACAAACATTCGTTGAGGGGTGTGTATTATTACAATTGATCCATAAATTGTAATCATGTCTTGATCTCTCTTTCTTATATATTTTATATTTTGTTTGCCTTTTAGCCATTTTTCGGTTTGTTACCCATTGAACAAACTTAACTATTTTTATTTTTTTTAATTGTAAACAATTAAATTTTGTTTTGATTTTGATTTTGCTTTTTCAATACTTTCATATTGTATTAAACAGTTTTGTGAACCACATTTCTGTAATTTTTTTTATTTTGAAGTGTATAACTGATAACTTTTTAATATATAATTAAATTCAGTAGGTAATACTAAAAACCTATAGGAATAAAGAAAATAAAATGTGATAAATTGACATTGTATAGTTGAGATTTGTTAGTTATTTTGAATACCATTAAAAGTTATAAAAATATTTTAATTTATATTATTTTTGAACAATTTGGTAAACTAATTTTACCATCGAACTATTTTTTATTTTTTATTATACAGTTTATAATTTTACAGTTCTATAGAAATAATCATAATTATAATTTACTAAAATGGTTGCATTACTTTACTATATTATTATAAAAACAATGTTAGGTATTACAAGGTATTTCACCTTGATTAATTATATAATAATTTGGAAATGTTAATACTTTTTATACTTAGGTTATGACAAAAATCTCTTTATTAACTAACTTTATTTAACTATCCCAATCCTATCTAACTTATATTATATGCCATTGAAATTTAAAATTATTAAAATTCTCTATTGTTATCATTTTAATTTATATAGTTTAAAGAATTCAACGCTTCTTCACAAAATGTAGAGTTAATTTTAATTATTTGTATTTGGCGTCAAAACAGGTCGTTCATAAAAATTGATTAAATTTTAATATATTTCCAAACATCCTCTTTTTAGTTTATTATTTTCATTGTTTACCTATCTAAATAACTTATATTTTATTTTCTTATTATAATAATGCATAATATAAAATTAAAACAATGTGTTCATATCTCATATTTTCTTTGTAAATAAATAGGTACACGATGGTACTTTATAGTCATATTTTGATACACTTGTAAATAATGTTAAGATAAATGAATAAAATATTGTTATTTTATTAATATACATATCAATTGATCTAACAATTAGTGAAGTACAATGTTAGATTGGTTGATGTATAATTGTTTATTATTGTGCACAAATGTTATCAAGTATTTATTTTGTGAAGAGTATACATTTATTATTTTGGGTGATTAAATAAAATTTTAACTAAATGTTTATTTTTTGTATTTATTATGTACCTAATATTTAACTATTGCACTTGTTAATTTGTATACTGGTTTTAATAATTTTCGAGTATGCAATGTTCATGTTTTTACTCAATTTTTATTATTAAATAAATCTGGTTTTTAGAATAATTTTGTTAGTATACAACGTGAATGCGGCACCAAATAGTAGGTAAATTTGTTATTAAATGTTCTTCATTTTATTTAATACTTATTTATGTAGAATTCAATTTAAACCAGCTTTATTATTATATATTTGAGTTATATAATATTTTCTAGTGTATGTGCGTTTTACAACTCCAACACACTGCGCCTTGTCTCTTTCAACAGTCGATGAATCCATTACTTCGTCTTCCTTTCTGTAGTAGTAATGGTATACTCAACAATAAAAAATAATCAATTGTTATGGAAAATGGGAATAACTATAACTAATATTATTAACATATATTTATTTTTTTTAATAAATTACAAATATATTCAAAACATTATTTTTAGAATAACTTTGTACGATGTTTCAAGTAACTGGATGTAATTTAATTGATATGGTATGAAAAAATAAAAACTTATTTTTTAAAAATGTGCATACGAATGATATTTAATGTTTTTGTTTTAATCAATTATAATGAATCCCTTAATGTAGGTATACTATTTGTATTATGTACGAGTATACTGTACAATTTATGTAAAATGTAATTTTATTATATTTTAATTCTTACAAATAATCAAACTCAAGTTTTTTTTGGTTAAGTTAATCAAAGTTTAATACACTTTATTACTGAATTTTTAATTTAAAAAAAGGCGGGCAAGTAGGTAGGTTACAACTGTGATGGATGGTGTTAAATTTGAATTATAATATTATTGTATAAAAAAAATGATTTTGAGCGTAGACAGTCAGTCAGCCTATGATATTACTAAGTATATTTGATAATATTGTTTTGAATAAAGTAATTTATATTAAACCTATTTACATAAAAAAAAATTGTGCCTACGTACTTTTAATATTTTTCAACTACTATTCTAACAATATGTCAGGAGCCTTGTATTAAATGTTCACATCTTTTTACCCAACAAATAAAATTTAATTGTTATTTATAGAAAAAAAAAGTTAGAACTGACTATGTCCGTAAACAGCTCGTGTTGTATAGAAAATGAAAATATAAACATTCAGTAAAATTTCAACAGTTAGGTACCTACTATAGTTTTTGAAATATTACAAAATTAATATTTTTTTAAAGTAATTTTTTATAATTTTTCAGCAACTAAAGTAACAATATAGGTATCAGGGCCTTGTATTATTTTTTTACCAAACAAAACCCATTTTGGCCCAACAAATAAAATTTAATGATATTTATAGAAAAAAACTATAAAAATTCCCGTTAACATCTCACAATATTTTCAAAATTGTATGATGTTCTAGAAAATGAGAATATAAACATTCAGACAAATTGTCATGTATCTACAGTCATTCGTTTTTGAATTCCAACAAAATAACGAAATCGCTAAATCGAGTGAATATCCAATATTGTAAAAATTATGTAATTTGTTTTGCTTGTAGACATTTTTTTTTTCTTTGATAAAGGTAGATAAACATGAATTCTCAACTCAAAATGATTTGCTAATTTTCGTGATTTTTACGTATTGTGTCAAGATTTGAACTTAAAATACATATAAAAAAAAACTGTGACAAAGGATTATTGTAAAGAGGAAAATTTACAATATAATAATAATAACGCCCTTTAGGGCAAAAAATTTAAATGTTATCATGTGTAGAAAATTCTAATATAAACAACCAGTAAAAATTTCATATATCTATGTTCATTTATTTTAGAGTTATACCAAAAACAAAAATCGATTTGGTCGAAAACCGATTTTAATTAAAAATTCCCGTTTTTCCTTAATTTTTATGTTGATTTCCCGGCGCTTATAAATACTATTGGGAATTTTAAACTTTGACATCCCAAATAGATTCATTTTCCCACCGAACATGATACTGTTGAAAAAAATCAAAGCAGTTTTACTGCCCCAAACAGACACAAAAATAAAAAATGAAACACATCATTGTACAATCAATACATCTAACCTCAGAATCTAAAATATATTATACAATCAGAACTGCTGTATGTAAAATTTATAAATTTAACTCCTAGTAACAGGTGAGGACCGTAAATTATATTTTTTATTAAATATATTATGTTAGATTCTAAAACTTTAGAACTGCCACTGCAGAATATATTAGAAATATAAGTAGTTTTGTGTGCACAAAATCATGTTTAATGGTTAGATTCAATATAATTATTACAATATTTACTATATACCTATATTTACATTGGTCTGGCCGTTTCTTCCGTTATTATTTGATTTGTTTTGCACAGTCGTGTTATTTTTAATATGTATTATGACGCATAGAATGTATAGTACTTGATATAGGTACCAACACCACTGCAGTTGATTTTCGCGCGCACAATGACATTACAAAAAGCATACAAATGAGGTAGCCACTATACATCAATAACGACAATAACATTATAATATTATAGTCAACAGTCCATATATTTTCTAGATCTGCAGAGTCACTACTCATTATTATAGGAAATGGACGTCACTACGTCAGCATGATCAGATTGATAGATCAAAAACACATTGGTACATTCTACACGTATTATACATCCTAATGATGTGTAAATATTGTATACATGTAACGCGGAGCGTCCGAGTATAAGTAATATGGTAAACAGCTAAAACAAATACCGTAATCTATTTTTACACATTATGAGTAAAGTAAATAATTAATAAAAGTGGTCAGTACGTCTTGGTTTAAACTTGGTCTACAGCGTATATGTTTAGACTTTGGAGTGACTTCTATAGTCGTGAATCGAGATATACGCCGCGTGGTAATAACATGGAATAGATATTATTATCCATGGGTAATAACACTGACCTGTCTAAAGTACAAATTGCTACCGGAAACATATTAATCGTAGGATCGTATCACTTCTTCTATCATGAAATAAACACTTCATGCAATAGGTAGTTAAAATAATAAAAACAACGATTTAAAAAAAAAAGCTCTCGGGTATGATCGCCGCTATATTTTACTCCCCACCACCCTAAAATACGCCACCTAACCTCAGAGGCAGAACCTACAAACGTTGGCTAGTATTATTATAGTGTGATCATAGTATACAACATATTATTATTGTAGTAATGGAATATTGTATCTATTCTGTGGTAATACAAGCCAACGCGGCTGCTTGTAGACTAGGGTGGGTATATATCGTTCATGTAGTTATTACTTTGTGTAGGTACTTACAGATAACTGCAGTCGACCGCAGCTGTCTGGTCATTTATCGTTTATTCGTACCGTCTACTACCTGTGTACATGTTTATGTTATAAAAAATAAAATATAATACAGATAAATATCGGCGGCATCGGGCATACTAAATACTAATGAGTAATAGCGTGTCGAGCGTCGTTAAAAAATATTATATTTCGAATTCGACGATCGTAATAATATAGCCGTTAACGTAGGTACACGTTTATGATGACATTGCGATTAATTAGCGATGCGATAGGTACATACGCATATATTGTCTTTGGAACTCGCGCAATCACGACTGATCGTAATATGTTCTATGATTATATTATACTACTATTTGCCACCAGCTGGTAAAAGGTTATCGAACCCGATCATTATTAGTCTTATTACTTATTACTTATTAGTAAAGTGTAGTACCTAATGTATGCACATACGGCAAACCGTCCGGAGAAAATTACGTTTTCGTGTACTATTCGTCTATACGTACTTCAATCGTACCTTGTCTTCTGACAAAAGTAATTACCTACATCTAAATAATATCTGTTGATCGCGGAAATATATAATGATATTATCCTAATCAAGTGCAACAGCCAACAGGTAGGTATAACAACATTATTATTAATAGTGTACCTGCAGCATGTAATCGGGTTTATAATTTATAATAGCGAAACGGACAGACCATTATATTAATATAGGAACCACCAATACTGGGAAATCTCTTATTTGTGATATAAATAATACTTGTTTTAATTTCGCGTGCTGTTTTTGACGTACCTTTGAAATTAGAATTTAATCCTAACATTTTATGTAAATTACTAATTGATTTATTAGACGTCTTGCTCTAACTGCTGCAATCGAGCTATTAATAATACACGTTCATTCGTATGTAAAATGTCAAAGTTATTTTAATCGAAATGAAAAATCCATAAAACTCGTAGCAGATTACACCTCGCTATAATATTATATATTTATACATATTATTTATGCAAGTATTATAACATAGGTACTTATAAGTTATAACCATCGATTATTTCCGCTGCGTACGACGAGGATAATGACACATGCACAGGTCATGGGCATTATAATGTATGTAAAATTATTCGGTCAAATAATTGCAATTTACCTTACCAATATAATATTGCAATATACATCCACCTAAACCTAACCATCGTATATAGCTTGTTATTATTACAGTCATTAAGTCCCCCGAGTCCTCTCAATAATTATAGTAGGTAAAAAATTCTTATAAGCGATAGACATTAACTAATAATTTCAACATTTAACAATTCGTGCGAGCCGTCGAGCGCACGATTTAAAAAAATTAACCAAATACCTAATATTATCAATTTTTCTAAAAACGTAGGTA
>WHPZ01546568.1:0-12295 GCA_016617965.1 Macrosiphum rosae | reverse complement strand
AATAATAATAATATGTAATATTATTACGACCAGAACATTTTGGGAACCCCTCTGCGTGTTGCGCTGCAGTCCAGTGAGTCTCAGAATCCATGGCAATGGGCAATTAATAAATCCCCCGGTGGCCCCATCGGTCCCACTCGAAGATTCTTCACCGTCGTCGAACATTCGTGACCGCTGCGGCGCTGCCATAAAGATTTCATGTACAAGGTCGCCGTCGACGAGGATCGCCGCTGCGTGCATTATTTTTAAAAGCGCGAAAATCAAAAACGTTTTGTTCTCACATTTCCATAAGCATACACGTCCTCGTAGTTTTGCAGTGATTTTATTTATACTGTACGAGTCTCGCCGACATAACAAACACATTCGCCAACTATACGTCATCGTGTATATATATATTTATATTTTATGTATAGATGTATTATATTATTATAATATACTTAAACATAAGAGTGGTATTTAACGGCAATAATTTTTGCAAATCCAATTGAACGTCGTATTACATATAACTCGACAGTGGACAAACAAAATATACCGTAACTATTCGTTTACAAATACATTCCGATCGCATATTTCCACATTAACTACAATAATCATAATTCCTTACAAAGAAATCTACTAGTCATCAGCATCAACATCATCATCATCATCATTATCATCAACGTCGTCATCTGATGCGTGTATTTAATATATACTGGAAATCGTTATTTTATTAATCACCGCACACCATATTGCTGTCACATATATACCGAACACTATATATGTGTGTAATATCAATTTCTTGTTTCGAACAGAAAATACCTTCGAGTAGATGTTGGTCGCTCTTTAACCAACCGTTTTTGTTCAGTGTCGTTGACGCGTTTAATTATTTCAAAAGTCGTCTAGATAACCCGAAACACGTGCGTCTTACTATTTATATAACATATTGAACACATTTATAACGCTAACGTGGTTTTAGGTACAAGGTTATATATCTACTATATTATAGTGTGTGACTTCGAGTGCCAAAAATATAATAAAAACTATAATAAAATTGCTGTACGATTGTAATTTTACTCAGTATATTTGTATAATTTTGTACATTTAAGTAAAACTTTATCTTTATTTTCGGTATTGCGCAGCGTACAACAAAGGAAAAAATTTGCATCCTTATATTATTATATTAAACATTGGTATTCCGTTCTTTTGTGCTGTGTGCCTGTGTGGGGTGCCTAAACGGTCAAATGCACTTGTTATAGTTGCTTCTATAATATGATGTACAATTTTAAACACAGATCGTATTTCAAAACCTGCACAGATACGAGACCAACGTAGGTATACAATATTCTATTATATTAGACGTGAGAGAAAAAAATGACGAATTTCGAAGGAACGGTTATTATAATATATATATTTTATTTAAACCAATACATGGGGTATATGCCTATATACATACAGTCACGATGTGCGTATTATAATACGTATTGCAGTGAGGTCATATTATGATGTGATGGTGGATTCGGCGAAATGTACGAAAATATACACAAGCCGCCTCAATGTGAATTATTTTATTTTACAACCTATTGTACAACAAATGTTGCTGCGTTATAATATACACATTACACGTGTATGGGTTTTGCATTATTATTTTTTGTTTTACCGTGTTCGTCACGACCGTTGTTGGTTGAAATGATGACGTGAAATATTACCGAACATTGCGGCGCGGGGGCCAACGATCTCCTGCGATAATATCGTATATATATATATAATGATAATAATATATTATATAGGTATATGTGTATACAATAATAATGATAATAATAACAATAATAGTAATAATAATAATAATGGTAATTATTATTATTATTATTTTAAACGCATGTGTATAATATTTTCGAATGGCTTATGTATCATTTCCACCGAAACTGTTTCGCCTACGCCGCCAACGACGACATGATGTAAATTCTTGGGTATATAGACATATAGTATTATATATACGGTCCATTGTGGTGACTCGGCGGGATGGTGGACGGAAGGGGGCAGGCAGGACCACGCCTGGTTTAAAAGTATGTCCGCGTTTAAAAAATATATTTATAGCAGACATAACACCATAATAATAATAATAGTAATAATCATATCTCGATTGTTCTCGCGCACTCTAATATGCGCCTTTTATTCGGTGGCGGTGATTTAACACTAGGAGCGAATAAAAAACCGTTTCAAAAATACTGAAACACATAATTTATACGATAAAATACGCGTACCTATACCTAATATATAATTATAATGTATGGTCGTATGGATATTATATGCCATATGCGTGTATACGTCATAATATACCTATACTGATGCAGGTATGGCGCAATGGAAACGCTTTATTATTATTATATTATAATTTTTTGTTTTTAATATTTCTAATAATTTTTCTGTTTTGTGAAAGTGACCGACGGCGCGCGCGTATGGAAATGCGTCCGTCGCATGTACCTAATATATCCACGTGTTATACCTATATATGTATGCGGTGATTTAGTTCACGGAGGAGATACATCCGCCGCCAACCCGATAACAACATAGAATATAATATATACCAACGATCGAAATACTTTCTCTGTAATATACGCGTGTATGTGTAGTGTATAATATGTTGTGCACCGGATCATTGGGGAATATTATTATAACGACACTGCTGCACCACTCTCGGTTCAAATGCAAAACACCTCATTTCCCCGCGAGTCGTTTTCGCTTCTATCGTAACGTTCGAGTCTCCGTGACGTCTCGTTTAATTTATATTTGTGTGTGTGTGTATCGTACAATTTATTATATTTAAATATATAATATAAGTATATAACACGTATATGTTATGCGTTATATATTATTATTATCATGTATGAACAGAAAATGAGGTGGTCGCGGGCCATAAATTTTCTCAGCTTCTGTCACGAACGTTACGACCCCGAGATGCATTTAATATGTATATTGTATAGTGTGCGGTGCCGCTTTTTGCGCACTCCGCGTTTCCACTCATGTACGCTGTGTATTTATGATAAATATTATATTATACGATAACCTACGAAATCCGAACCTTTTCGAAGGGAAATTTTCGATGTGTCTCGTTCGTTGGTAACGCGATCCTAGAACCACAATACGAATATCCACCGAATAGTTTTATACATATTATACCATAATAATATAATATTATGTTCACCGACACCCCCTCCACCCACGCGTATATTGCTGGTTTTCATCAAGTTTCGCGTGTTTGACAGATGGCCTATGTGTATTTGATTACGAGTTGATAAGTCGTATAATCCTAATATCCTATAGTGTGTATTATATTGTACTTTAAACGTGTTATTATCATCATTATTATGTTATATTATTATGGTCGTTGTCGTCATTACTCGTTAGTCGTTACCATAGTTGCAGTACACACGGATAATAATAAGAGCAATTAACTGCGACTTGCAGTCACGCTGTTAATTGTTCGTATTATATATACGATAAACCTATATCTCGCGGATCGTGAGACTTTCGTATGTAGCGATAAAATATCCTATTATAGTTATTATATTATTATTACAATTGAATTATAAACCGTTTGGAAACTGGTGTGCATTGGCATAAAGTATACTTATGTATAAGTATAAGTACATTCTTTGCGGACGACCCGCATAAACCGTGCTTATATAATAATATATTTGCGCATGAAATCAAAACGTATAACCCACGTATAGCATTGCGGTCACCCCACATACGTACGTACCTACCCATGTGGTACGGATTAATCGCGTAAGTTCATCAAGCAAAAATATGCGTTCTAAATTTGCCCACGAGTCCAATGCCGCCGCCGGTCGAAACGAAATAATAACGACATCGTATCCGCCCGACTCATTGATAATATTATAATAACAACAACAGCGACGATATAGATAGTCATAACCTCGGGACGTAATAACATTATATATGAATAGATAGTATTATAGGGATATAATATACGCAAAGCCCTAAAAAAAAGAATTTAAAACAATAATAATTGTCGGTTAGGAAAGGATCGTATGTATAGATTTGGGATAGAGATCGGAAAGCTTGGTGGCACCGCTATCACCCCTCAACCCAAACACACGCAAACATACCCCGGAGGGTTCCCGGCGTGCATCGGTTTCACGATAACGACGGTTTACTTTACACCGCTGCTGCCCGAGGGGTTACCGTCGACGATGACGAAGACGACGGCGGCGAACATAATCGCTCGCGCAGCAACGACAAAAAAAACAATGAATGTATCTTTGGGTTATTATATTATTATTATTTTCGTTCAACCGATTATCGATCGTATATTATTTATATTATATACGGGTATAATGGGTAATATACGCACACGCGTTTGCTGCTCACAGTATAATATTATATTAAAATAAATGTGTGTATGTGTATAGAACAATGGCCACAATCAGATGGCGGGGAAAATAAAAATAATAAAATGGTCGTATGAAAAACTAAAGACACGACTTATTAATTTGTGGAATCTGCGTAAAACTGATACAATATGTATTATAATTTATAATATACTTTTACGAGCTTCGGCGGAGGGGCACACAAACGGGTCCGGGACAGTGGCGGTAGCGACGGCGACGACGACGACAACGACCTACTTTCGGACCGTTACAGGAATGACGTAGTTCCGTACATGGACAAAACGATTTGACGTAGATAACAAGTATTTTTCCTAAATGTGTGTGTAATATGTATGTGTTGGGTAGAGTTCGAGCGTGACGTTAAAAAGTTGAACACTTTATACCCAAAACTGATGTTATAATATAATATATTTTATAATTTATTTGTCGTACATAGTCCTGAAAAACAATGTGTTTGGAGTATTTCAGATTTTTATCCATTAATTTTCCTGTTTAAACTACAGGTATCAGACAGTACCTACGTCGCTGTTTCTATATCTACGACATGACATTTTCTTTCTCGATTAAATTACAGTACCATAATAAACGCGTGGGTGATGTTAAGTGTTAACGGTTCGAGCCAAACCATACAATTAGATTGTAAAATGTTTATCACCGTCGTTATTTATGTGTGATGTTCAAAAAAAAAACTATAACTATTAATATAATAAGTTTACTATAGGTCATAAACTCATAACATTATATAAAATAAAATAATAATATTATATACGATAATTGTTTTTTTTTATCGATAGATTTCCATCGTAAATTCAAATTGAAGCTGAATGTAGATTTTTCTGCAAATAACTAATATGCAATTTCTATTTCATCACGTGAAATTCTAACAGGAATTTATTTATAGTTGCGCAGGTAATATAATGCTGTCTTTGGCTCGGTTAAAAATTCAATTCCAACTTTACCTGTTATCCATATATTTGACTCTCTTATGAGCATGAAATTTTTGATTTTTGGAACGGAAGAAGTAGTGCATAACCTACAATCACTTGAGTCGCAATTCTTGAACAAAAACGTATTTAAAATTGTTAAAAATTCTAAAAATAACAGGTTGTCGAGGGTAAATTTACTGCACACAGACTGCGACACCTATCTGAATATAATACGTTTTTATGCCATACCTACAGTCGGAACTCGGATGTAATTCATTATCCTAATAACGGAATGATAATCTACTATTAACATCATGACACAAATATTATATTATTATGGTTTGGAAATTCTCATTGCAACGCTGCGTTTTTTCCGATTGTACAAGAAAAAATGACAATTGCCAATTTAATTTTTATATAATATACTTAATATTTATTATTTATGTGAACGGATTTTTTTTTCTATACATATATTTTGTGACCGTGTGTTTAAAATAGGACGTCATCAAATACACGTGTAAGACGTCTTTCCCTTTTATACAACATGCATAATATGATGTTAGACATGCGCTCAGTGTACACTGTACATATTATATACCTAAAACATTTTATGTACACACACATGTATACTGCAGCGGGTAGTTTTCGGACTACACGACTTTTAGTTTCCTACGGCGAGGACCGACAAAACGTAACACACATTATAAACATAAATACCTAACCTAGGTATATTGTTATATATTTTATAATATCTACGCACGCTTACATATAATATATAGCAACCGGTTTTCCACCCGGCGCGCATTGTTGTAAATTCTCGTGCAACAGATAGAGTCATCTTTTTCCAAACGGCATAAAAAATAGTCCTCGTCGACTTTTTTGACGTCCGCATTGGACACGGGCAGTACATTATATTTGATCGGATTTTTTTCCTCTCCAAAGTTTTTTCCTTTCATTTCTTTTTATATATGTAAAATGTACATCATGCAATACACATATGTGTATACATATATATATATATATATACATAGACAATCTTCCCGAGTCTTTGTAACGCAGACCTGACCATAACTCATGCCATTTTTTTCTACTACGATAAATTATAATCCCAACATTCATGGATTTATATAAATAATGATGATAAAAAAATATTTCTCCCTCCCCGTGTATCCACCTATATTTATATTTATGTTCTTCCTCTGCCTTTCCGCCTTTCTGTTTCTTATACGCTGTATAAGCTGTAATAAACATTTATAATACATACCTATGTATTTATAATTTATACATTATACGTACATGAAACTCTACCTGTATATTTTTTTTGTTGCTTTTTACCGATTCTATAATTTTAGATACCTATACGGCTAAATATAATATCACTTGCTGTTAAATTGTCTGCAGTGTATAAAGATGTAACCTTTAGTGACAATCACTTCGCGCCATATTCACGTTATAATTAACTATACTCTGTTCAAGTTAAGAAACGTAGTCGGCGGCCGACTTGTGCGCAGGGGCATAGCATTACTACACGGTAGGTATACAGATAATCGACTAGGTGGGGGGACAAATGGAGGTTCCTTGATCTTCGGCCCGACGAAATCTGGTCGCCGTCGACTACGTTTCTTAACTCGAACAGAGTATAGTAGTCTTCACATTTTTTGTTATAATAAATTATGTATTAATATGTATTATAGAGTTTGCTATAACGTCTATGACATTACGGAAAATGTTGTCAATCCTCACTTTCATAAAATATTAATATACTCCCCTCACATCACTTTTCGTTACTGCTTACAATTCGGTTGGACAGTCTTAATGAAGAGGTTTTTTTGTCACGTGGGACGCGTATAATATGGGGAACGCCATCGATGATCTCATTATCGGACGTCCCACAGTGTATAATTATGGTAAAATCTATGTACTCGCTGTCGTTTTCTCAATACCACGCGGAATACAATTTTCGTGATTTATTTTGGAATCCTACACTGTTGTAACTGTAAAGCGAATAACGTATTTACGTTTAAAATTGTAATTGACTGCGTATAGTTGGAATATTTTGTAAATTGTATACATTATATAGATTATTAGATTTAAATTTGTTGAACGGAAATTATAGCATCTAAAGCCAATGGTTATATGCAACCGGTGACCATTACAAGAATCTGTAATGTTTATAATGTGAATGAATAAATAGTTAAGTGTATAATGTTATAAATATATTATAGAGTCATAGAGATTTAGATTTAGATTTTGATATTTAGCTATCCATCGCGTGATGTAATTATTTTTTTGCAAATAATAGCGAATTGGTGGCCTCGAACCAGGGATTCTGATAACGCTCTAAACAAATATTATAATAAAGATCTGCATTGAGGACTATTAATTTCGTTAAAAAACTAGTATAATATTATATTTTGGGGCGTTATGCAAGACACTATAAAGTATCTGAAAACAGGACTAAATTGAACCTTTGAAGTTTGAACTACCGAGAAATTATTGGTGTGCCACGTAAAATGCAAACAACAATAAGAAATACTTAGGTATGATAATATTAACGTATTACTTATACATAATAACTATTATGTACTATTTATATACATTTTATTTTATTTTATATTTATTTTATTCTCGAAATTTTGAAAATTGTGTTTTGGTTTATTATAAAACCAATAACATTTCTCCAAGGTTCTGTATGACTGTATATACCTGGGGTGGCAAACCATGGCCTGTGTCTTAATTTTTTACTAATATAATAACAGGTATAATTCCTTTTCCTGTTCTTCATACCTATTATTTTTCATTAAAATGTGCGGCTCTCGACTTTTATCGTTGGGCGCTGGTCATTCCTGATTTATATACAGTCATACAGAAACTTGGAGAAATGTTATTGGTTTTATAATAATAATAATACATTCTAATTACAGAAAAATAGTTAAGTCACATCAGTTGGATCATTGTTTATACCCCGATACACTGTCTATATATCATGTAATTTGAGTCAATCCGTCGTTTGATTTTTTTTTATTGGGCCGGTGAAAGTTTTACAACTCCGGCTACTGAGCCAGCTAGTCATAATAGTCATAATAGGTATCTCCCTTATCAACGTTTGCCAAGTAAACTTATTGGAAAAAGTAATCAAAATATATTTACGAGTTAAGGACAGTAAAAACTATATAATTAATAAATAAATAAATAATGACTTATTATTTTTGACATTCTATTCTTATATAATATATATCTATAAAATATGTAAACAAAATAATTGTATACGAAAAAATGTGTATAGGTGTTATAAATAATTATAGCATAATTTCATGATATTAATAATATTATGTTAAAATATCTTAACCCATATCTTTTCTAATTTATATTTATGAGCTTAGTCAAGATTAATGAGGGATATATTAGATAACATATAATTTGTATATACAATTAATGTATACCGAAATTGGTTGAACAAAAAATTGAAATTGACAAACAAACTAGCATAGGTACACCCTAGGGTAAACTCCCATGTTCTCCCGAATTTCGTCTAAATATGCACGTATTATGTATTTAAATAAACAAAAAATTACCAAGGCATTACACTAAATTCAGCTGAACGTATACAAAACAGTTATCGACGAGGTTAATCAGGTTATTGATAATATATTGTTGGCGAGGTTAAAAATTATACTAATATAATATTAGTTAAAATTAGTAATATTAGTTAAAGGCATTTCATTTAGGTGAATTCATTAAAATATGTTAGGAAGTGTATAATAATAACGTGTTGTTCCGGCAAATTTATAAATTACACCTCAACAGCACTAATTTCGTATACTGAGGCTACATCGTCTATCTGCACAGCGTCATCCAACTTTATGTATCAAAGCTCTTCATCTACCCCTCATTAAATACATATATTAAATTAGTCTTTTCATGTAGATAATAATACGATCTCGAACAGAATTCGGATTAGAATATTTATACATTTTAATTTCGCCAATATTAAAACAATAACTTTTACTGTCGACATCATATTATTATTATTAAATAGTTGTTGATTTTTATCAGAAAAATTTTAACAATATTTAGTAGGTACTTAAGTTTTTATTCGATAAAGCGTGTACCTGCGTTCCAATATTACATATTTACATGTATATAATACAGTTGCGCAAAAGACGGTAGATATATATATCAATCATTTTTGAGACTATTCATATTATGTATATTTCTTGTTGATTAACCGAAAAAATACAAGCACGCACGTTAACCTCACGTCCTTACTGATGTTTATTTTTAATAATAATCATCATTGTAATTTATAACATATAGTAATAGTATAGTAAATCCGTAAGCGTTATAACATAGCGGTCGCGTTTTGACAACGGTGGACTAAATGTATATTATTATTATTTCTGCAGTTTATAATACCAAGTGTGTGATATGTATATTATGTATAGGCGATAGATGCCTCTGGTGACATTTGTATTCTACAGATATAGTTTTTGTGTTGCATATAATATAATGTACATCGATATCAGGTCGAATAGACCACAAATCAGTGCTAATTGAACGACGGAATATAGGTACGTCACGACGATGACTCGTGTGTTTTAGACTGAAAGTTTTAATTCTTACGTGTTATATCTATTATATTATATACTATTATTAGGTATATACTTCATGCCTACGTGTTGTCCGTCTTATATAGATGTCTCTTAATTAGATTTAATTACATATATTAAGTGTTATATTCGCGTGGTTGGTATATTTTAAGTGCTTGGTATATTTAGATATGTATGTATAGCCTACTGCGGCCTACTGTGTATATTAGAGAAATAGACGCAGTCCTGAGTGGTGACCGAGGTTCTAGAATAGTTTCTTATTTTAACGAGCTGCTCTTATTTATTTTCTAAGTACGACCGAATTTGACACTTAGTCGTAATAAAATAGCATTATTTTTTTCAATAACAAACTCTGCGTGAAGTATGCCCTATAACCGTATTATATTAAAATACGAGTTTTTACAAACATATTTCACGCTTATATTTATATGAAAAAAAATACTCAAATGCATAGTGTACATAACTATTTAACAATGACTATGAAAAGTGTTGGTGCGTAGGCGGCGCGGCGGTTTGTCCTACCTCAACTCGGGCCGTCTTCGTGCGACGTTTGTATTAAGTATCTATTTTGTTTTTGGAGATGATTTCGCGCCGGCGCTAAAGGAACAAAAAGAAACTCGCAGTCAATTAACCTCCGCCGACGATAACAACAATGACCGCAGTGTTTACGACGAACGCCCTCGCGCTCGTGATGTCTGTGCGCGCTTGTTCGATGTGTTTACGCATAGTACTCGGGTAGTGTATTATAATAATAGCGTGTTGCGGTATTATCGACCATGACTTGACCGAAACGACGTTTCGATGACGAGACGCCATCACGGCGGTAAAAATATTTATTACGTAATCGCGTGAAAACCGTTGGTGGCAGTACCTACATAATATAAAATAATATGTATATAGTAATATATACTATATTACTATATAGTAGGAGTTAAGTATACTTGCGATGAAAAATCCAGATTCTCCTCCCTCCCTCACCAAAACACGCACATTTGTAATGGTGGGTACACGATTTTTTCGTCATACTTAATTGTGATGTTTTTTTTTTAAATTAGCCAAAATTAACCACGTTCTATTTGTGTGATAGACAAAAGCTATTTCATACTATACAATACCAAAGGTGACATTAATTATGAAAATAATTAACTTGAGTTGGTGAAGTTAAATCAACGTTAAGAAAGTTAAGATACAAGTTAATAGTTAACAGACAATATAAGTATTATTAAAGTTAATATGGATAAAATGAATAACTCACTAAATTGTTTTTAAATATTATTTAAAGTTGGTTCATATTTGCGCACTTTACATTTTTTTTAAATAATAACTACACTTTTTTGTCAACAATTCATTCTATAATATTCTTTCTTATTTGCATGCAATCCGTAATGGTTAAGGCAATTACACGTCATGTCAACTAAATTATTAAATCAAAGAATATATTTATTTGTTCATATATACATTTAAAAGCGTTATATATTTATATTTATATACACAGTGATTAAAAAAAGTATTTATTAAGTTAATTAATTATATTTAACCTCAGTTGTAGATTTGTATGAACATGATTTTTTTCAAAATAACTGGAAAAAGTTATGTTGTATCAATTAATAACAATACTTTTTTGACTAATTAAGTTATCAAGTTAATTATAAAATTCAATATATACAATTCAATTAATAGTGAAGACACCGTTGCTCTGCGTGTAAAATAATTATAATATTTCGTTAAATACGAATTCGAAGCGAAGAATCGTGAAAAAACATTATAGATACAATACCATTCATTATTCATAATAACAACAATATGAATTGTGCTTGCAAGGCGCCACATCATAATACTATAATATAGGTTGTTGGCCGCCGACACACTACACTGACACACAGACAATAATACGTCAGTGCATAATAACAGTGCAATTGTGCGTCACTTGGTCGTCCTGATAAACGTGTTGGTGCATTATGATTATGGCGGTGGCAGTACGCGTGTACAAGAGTGCCTTGTGAAGGTAAACTTGTTGCGGGCATCCCATCGCGCGCCCGGACTAGACCGCGTCGGCGGTGGTGGTCACTAGCAACAGGTATTCGCCGACGCTATTGTCATCGTCGGATCCGCGCCCTTGTGGCGGTCGCCGCCGAGCGGGTGGCTGACCGGCGATATCTCGCTCGCATACGAGTATTTGACCCGATCCCGAGGGCGGTTTATTACAGGTGCCGCCAAACCGGCTCAGTCACTTCGTCGACGTCCGCGCTCTCGTTATAATAACAATAATATTATTATCGTACTTCCTCGTTCCGGTGCACTTTAATGCAGCCACAGCTATTGTATCTATTAGGTAAATACACTCGTCGTACGTATGCATATTTGTATC
>WHPZ01546541.1:0-15518 GCA_016617965.1 Macrosiphum rosae | reverse complement strand
TCAATTTTTTAATTGAATCTAGTCCAAATATATAATAAAAAATAATAATATAATGTGTAGGAATGGTCCACATATTATTGTATAGGTGTAAAATAATAATAGTTATAATAATTATAATAATAGTAATAGAAAATATAAAATTTTATTTGGCTTATTGCGAAAGCTCAAACACCTTCACATAGTCATACGTACCTACCTACTGTGTAATTATTTTTAAGTTATAATCTGATATTTTGTTATTGATATAGTTTCCCCCCCCCTAGTTTTTGGGCTAGTGGTGGTTCTGATACAAGTCTTACTACAAACGCTTGCTAAAGTACAAATAATATGTTTACCATACCTACACATTATATTATTATTCATTTTTATTATATATTTGGACCGACTACGTTTAAGTCTGAATAAATTGTCGTGTGGGAACTTACGTACAGGTGTTTTTTTTTCCGCGAGGGAACTTACATAATATTATGTACCCGCTTACCTGCTATGTTTCGTGTGGCAACTTACTAACTTTCAATTCAATAGGTACCGATGGCATATCATGGGCACACTGAATATTATTATGTTACGCACAACAAATTTCTTCGAATAGTTTTTGAAGTACAGTAAACAAATTGAGCATTAATGCCATTATCCGCTTGGGGTTCGTTCAAAATTTGGTCACTATGAGCGCTACACCTACGGTAGGTTAGGGTTTCTGATTATTGGTTTATATTTATAAAACTAGACCGCGCTGTTGTATATGTGATAATACGTTTAATTTACATCGTATTATTATATTATATTAATAAATATGGAATACCATTACGAAAAGAGGAAACGCAATTATGAATATTATAATAATTTTTATCGGTTAATGGGAATCTTGGGTCACATCCTGTATTGATATCGTTCTTGATGTCGTTTCCTTGGGAAATATATATGATTTGATTTGACCCATTCGTCCGTTAAACCTTTTATAATATAATAAAATTATTAAATAAGCTTTCGATTTTATTAGCTCGATGGTATTTTAATTAAAATATTCACTATTAATATGAGGAGACTATCACTCCATGTTCGTTATTAAATTTATTACTGTATGTGTATGATTGTCGATTGACTATACAAATTACAGAAAAAACAAATACATGTAGGTATCCGTAAGAAATCTTTTAGATGTGGTTTCCATCGTTTTTCAAATTATTTTGATTTTTCACGTCATAGGTATAATTTTTAAAAATTTGTCATTAAAGGTTGTTATTTTTTTTTAGTCTTATAATATTAAATTTCTAATGAAAGTGATGTGGACAACTATGTCATTATCAATTTTAAGTAAAAATCTACTCGATTTAAATACAATTGTATAGTATTTTCATAAATGTTCTATCGTTTCGCATTTAAAAAATTGCCATTTTTCACTAAACTCTGTCTAAACAGAAGCTATCTTAGGTTTTGTTTGCGTCCCAAACTAAAATACTGGACTTGTCGACTTATCAATTTCTGCACCGAAGGTTTTTGATAAACAATATATTGATATCTACTTAGTAAAACAGATGGCAAATAATAAATAATAATATAATAATTCGTCTAGTAGTTCACAATCTCATATGGCTCATATAAGTGTACGTGTACCTACTAGATATAACACATATGTCCTATATTACTTCCAAAGTTCGATAGGTATACTTGTGAACGTTTAAGTCATATTATATAGGTACTCATATAATATAGTCATATATAATACAATATTTTGTTTGATGATTCCTGAGTGTATATGACTTATAAAGCCTCCTCGAATTAATTTTATTTTTCCCGAAAGCTTAAAAGTAAAAGTGATAACTTTTGAAAATATCTGAAACTTTTATGTTTAAAAAGAATATATTAAATATCAAATACTCGATTTGAAACTAAAAGTCTGACAGCAAATATTAATATACAGCAGTTTTTAAGTATTATAAACGATTTAGGTAGACATATTATAGGTATTACATACGAAATATTATGAGCTGTTATATATGAACAAAAATGATTCTCGCACTTCTTGAAACGAACGGTATTGTCTTTATTTATATAATATATTATTTTACTGATAATTACTAAATTATTATCTTTATATAGATAATATTTTGGATTGCGTATTACACAATCTCACAATCCCTGCACATGATTTGAGTCACAAAATTAATTTGTTATATTTAATAGTTGGGCGCTGAATTTATTTTGGGGATAGGTATGTATATACTATTATAGTCGAGTCCCGGTTTTCTGATACTTTTATGACATAATTTTGTCTGCAGGGTGATATTTTCGAAATGCGTCAAATATGGTGTATATAACGATGATACATATATGATATTTTTGCATCGTATAATAATAATTGTTCGTAATATTTATAACGATATGAATAGCAATAAAGATGAACGTGATGAAATCGTAATTTTCGAATGTTACACTTTTATATTTTTATTAATAATATCGGCTCAACAAATGAAATAAAATATGTGTCAACATTTCGCATGCATCCAATTAATGCTTCAAGACAATATTGTGTCCATATTAAATATTTAACGCTTCTAAATTAACGTGTATTAATTACCACGTCCACATGACGTGACAGTGTGACACCATGTACCTACAGAACTTTCCGAAAAACATTCGAAATCCAACTAGAGTATATACCTGATATCTAGAATATAACGATACCCAACTATAGTATACTACCTGTTAGTGCTCCAGCCTCCAAGTGTCAACGCGCATGCCCCGTTATTAGTATTTATTACTTATTTTTTGGATAATCGAGTATTCAGAATCAGAACCCTTCTGGAAATATCAAATTTTTATAATATTGTTCAATATTATTATTTATTGAGTATAACAGACACACTTCTCCGCTGTCATATGCGGCCCAGTGCACATTAATTCATTTATTATATTTAATAGCAACCAACGGTAAGCCTATGAGTGTTTTATAGTATAGGTAGGTAGGTATAAAATGTGGTATAGTACCTTACAATGGGAAATATGTTCGACTAACACTACCTACGGTTTATATATTAACGTATTAAAATAATATTATTTTAACCATGTAGCTACTCCTATAATTGTAGTAGGTATACTAATAGTATTGTTCAGTTTTGATAATATTATATGGCATTATAATATAGCTACCTAATAATGGCTTATATAATATATTAGATATAAACTTAAATTATATTAAGAAAGAGTTTTCTCGTAATAACTTTTGTTGCCCTTAAAATTAACATACTATATTAAAACTATTTAAAATTATATTATCTTATATCATTTTTAATATTATCAAAGGAAGAAGTATGATGGTATTTAAGGTCATTATACTGGTACATTGAAAAGCTAACGGACAAATTTTCAGCAACCCTGAGTTTCCGATATATATATTTAGTCGCTTCACTGCGCTATCTTTATTTTATAGTCAAATTACAAATTATTTGTAGATTTCATTATCAAAAATAAAACTATATTAACATACCTAGGTACTTCTTTTAATCTAATCGAATTTTTTTTCTTATGGAGTTCAACGTTCGTAATAATTTTTCAAATGAATCTAAAGTTGAATTAGGCATACATTGTAATGTGTATTTAAATATTATACTACATGAGTAGTATACACGTGTTACTGTGTACTGTATATTTTAAATGTGTTTCACATCCGTTGCAACTTCCGTTGACTGCCGTCATTGTTGATTTAATGACCATTTTTTTTTTACAAGACATATATGGGTACAAAACGTTCTCAACTGCAATGTAACGGCCAAGGTGTTTCTTACCATTATATACTCAATGATATTACCTAAGGTGACCACTGACCACTTCAGGTATTGGAATTTAATATAATATGATATTAATTGATATATCTTTTATCTATAGTATTTATTCCATTCTCATCACACGATAACACGTTGTTAATGTAACATACCTACTAAATAGTATTTGGCAATATAATACTATTCATTGGTTATGCGTTGTAAATAATTATATATGTATAGAAGACATATAGTAACTCAACAATATGGTCATTGGTTGTATAATGTGCTTTATTATAGTACTTTAAATCATTTATAATAAATTATATTGTATTGAAAACTTTTTTTTTGTTACTAATTATTGTGTAACCAATAACCATCTATAAAATCAAGTTTTTATATTATAATAATTAAATATTTTATTGTTCATGCGGTGTATACGATAATAATAAATGTTTTTTATAAATTGCTTAACCGATGGTTAAATTTTACTGTCAAACAGAGGTCATATATTTTATACGTCGGACAACGATATTTTTTTAATATAGGTAATAATAATATTACTATATTAGGATTACGAGAAGATCGTGTATTCACGAAATGTGTACTCAACGACAATATGTTATTCATACACGCAGACCCAGTGAAATAAATTGTATAATTTACTTTAATATTATTAAGATTTGTATAATATTGTACATCGAGAAGAAGTGCTCGACTACGGTATAGTTGCCGAGATCGAGATGCACGCGAGGCGTAGGACGACAGATACGCGGCGGCGCCCGTCTTCTTTAAGGGGGTGTACAGTCATATTGATTATTCTGCTAAGACGGGTGGCGCGTGGGTTAGTGCTAAGGGACAGCCACCCCCTTACGCCGCTGGTTCTTCAAGATGGGGGATGGCAAAAGGCGCTTCTTGCGAGGGGTGGTCTATTTCGTGACGCGGGCCAAGAGCCGATGGCGTAATATCGATCCACTTTCACACGCACACGCTTCACAACATATACAAGCACGTATATACTATTTTCAGTTCTATGTTTTTTGCGATCGAACTTGTTATTCGACATAAATTATCGAATGCATGCTTTCGATGGTTGACCTTTGATCAACATGCAGCGGTAATCTCTAAGCTAATAGAAGCAATAATATCAAAGTTAACTCATCTCGTCGCACTTCTGTATGACAAACTATTCGACTTATTTTAAGATTTCCTATCTTATAGGTACATATTATTACCTAAATTATGTTAGTCGTATTTTAATATTTTATAAATTATATTATGTATTCTAGTGCAATCATAACTTTATTTCGTCATTATAGCCGTTTCTCTGTTTCTATAAGGTATAGAAATAAAATATAATATGCCAATATATGGTCATTAAATTTATATACCTATTTACTAGCTGCAGTATCTCAGAGGTTCACATACATGTTTTAGCGATTAGAATAAATCATTAAAATATATTATAACTATTATTATTCTCGAGATAATTTGTTCTACATGTAATTCAATGAATGAAAAAAAAAATGATGTTTTGAAAAATAATTTTAAGCTACAGGTTAATACGTTATGTAGGTATTTAATATATTATTTTACTATTCATCACTATGTTGATAAAAACAATTCTATTTCGATGAGTTCAATAACCTTTTTATTGTTTTAAAAATATAGATTATTACTTTATTTTAAACTTAACATTTCTAATTATAATTAATTAGTCAATATTTCAGAATTTAATTAGACTAATATTTTCATACAAACTGTATAAAATATTAAATTGAGCGATGTATACATCCCTCATAAACAATGCATTAGGTATTTATAATTCTTTTTAATGTGAACTTAGTTTAACAGTAATCTCTTATAACTTATACGAAATATAGATAAAATTAAAAATACTAATAATTAAGTGAAACGATAATGTACTTATTATAAATTAGAATCAAGTTTAATGAATGTTTGAAAAGCTGTGTAAATGTTTACAGCTAACATTAAAATTGCTAAGTTGTAGATTATCGATTTATGTTAAATTGAATTAAAAATTTAAAAACGTTATGGAGTCATAAGATATTATTATAAACCTTTTGTTTTTTTAGAAATTAATAATAAATTATTACGGTTCAAACGGTTATATATATAGTTGTAAATAATAATAATTTACTTTAAAATGCTAAGAACAATAGCTGTTAATAGGCAGGTACCCTACGTATTGATAATTAGTACCTACATAAATTTACGTGTCTATACTGACCACAATAAACATTCAAAATACGAATTTAAAATGACGTTCTCTGTTATAATTCGTTTAATTAAACTCTGTACTTTATTCGAACATAATAAGCGGAGGCCATTATCACGCGCGTGAAAAAGGGTCCACTCCTTCTCCCCCGCAAAACCACCCTTACAAAATCATGAGGGATAGTCAGCAGCCATATTTTGTGCGTAGCCATAATGAGAAATGTCTAGAAGCGTCCTTTCTTTTGAATTAAAAATGCTTGTGCTGAATACTTATTAGTTATTACTTACATACATAGTTAAATTTATATAAAATTATATGCTTCAATTGTAGCTATTTTTGTTTGTTGTAGGTACATACTCTTTATAGCTGAAAACCACACATATTTGAAAAAAAATCTCAAGTTCGCTACTATTTTGTTTATAATAAGTTATAATTTTTTAACGTATAAAGTTTTATTGTTTTATAAAAAAATTGTACTCAATTCATTTTGTTTATTTTATTATTTATTTGTTTTACAAAAAACATACGTTCGAATGGTATTAAAATTGGTATACACGGAATAATTAAAATAATGACTTTTATTAATCGTTATATGTTAAGTTAATTTGTCATAATTTAAATACGAAGCAGTAATATTTAAGTATATTGTAACTTGTAACTTAGGTAGGTATACCTACTATAATCATAAAATATAATATGTATATTTAATATATTCCATGGTATATAATTTATGTAAAATGAATAATAGGTATCAAAGTATCCAACTACATAGATTAAGACTAACTCAAACTTGGTATTTATGAATAAAAATTATGATAGTTATATGAATTTATTATAGTATATTGTACTATAATCATAACGCGAAGAAATAATATTATTATATAATATGGAGTAATAATTTTTATTGATACGCGTACCTACTCATCAGGGAAATATATGTATATTATTTATCGTAGGTTACATAATACTATACTAGAGCCATATACACCTACTGCAGGAGAAGAATCACTATAGGTAAATCATTATAGTTAAACGCTATAACGTATAATTTGATATAGGTAACGAAATTCCGTAAGTAATAAATTAAAATATAATACTAACATGATATAAAAAGAAATTATAATGTTTATTTAATAGTAAGTATAATTATATTTGTCAATACTTATATAGGTTAGATTACAATATTACATTGATAGATTTAAATTCAAAGGTATATTTAGAATGCTATTATTACGTTTTCCTAAATTAAGTCATGGCGACACGATTCATCAAGTATATGTAATAAATTGTAATATATTTTGTACTTATTATTACTTATTCGTGCCTTGAAGTGTTAATATAAAATATTATACAATGCATGTGAAAACAACGGTTTGTTTTATTTAATTCAGTGGTTTCGGCTCAATTAATTGCGAATCGTTAATAGGTGTTTTCACTTCAGACTATAATATACATATTGCTTGTATAGGTACTAAATTAATAAAATAAAAAAAAAATGAGGTCAGTATAGGGTGAATACGGAAAAAGTTGTTGTGGGATTACGTTTTTGATGCATATATATATATATATATATATATATATATGTAGGTATGTGTAAAATATACCCTTTATTGTTTCGTGTTGCAGGTTTTATTTTTCTCTGAACGGGACGTTCTACTTGTTGATTCCGGCGGTCACCGGGGGTCAATCAAGGGTCCTGAACTGGAATATAACGGGTTTGAACAGATAAAAAAAATAAATATACATACAGGTTCATACAGAGTGACAAGGGATAAACGTTTGTTCCCACGACACAGCATCAGTGATCCTGAGACTATAGTGCATAATAAAATTACTATACGAACCGTATACGTATTACAAAACAAATTATACTTATAACGTATTTTACCAATGTAATTTCACTAGTTGTTATGCGACATGCCGTTAGTATATTGTATCATACACAGGTATTATATTAGCAGTAGGTTTACCTACTTACGTGTTTAATTTGAAAAAATATTTAGTATGTATATTATGATGGTTGTCTTTCAGTAATAATTATAAATAACTGATTCATTTAGATTCATGAAATATTCTGTAAAAAGTTTTTCATAATAATTCACATTATATTTATTTTTTCATTGTGATTTGATTCACAATCTTTCTAAAACAAAACAAAGCATAAAGTACCTAATAATTTTACATTCGAAAGTGCATAGGTATATAATAGGCTATAATATCCAGTAGTTATATAATAACTGTTGCAGTTGTTTACCGAAAATATATTTTTAGTTTTTTTTTTTTCAATATTTTTTTTCGGTGGTTGCTATTATAACAAATTATATTGTATTGACATATTATTTATACTAATGTAAGCTTTGATATTATATTAATTGGATTTATTTTTTTTTGGCATAACACAATATTATACTTTAAAAAAGTGAGTAAGTATATATCGCTCTGCTGTACAGTAGGTTACAACTTACAAGTGGGTCAATGTATAATGGATTGTATTAAACTTGAATTCAATGATATAATATCATTGTATAAAAAAAACGATTCTAATCGGAGACAGTTTGAAAGTCTGGATTTTTATATTGTTATTGTTTATTATAGCCTGTAAGTTGAATTGATATAATAATATTATAATTTTTTTATTCGTTTCTATGGTGATACACAAAGCGTTAGAAATTAAAATCCCATTTTTAGCGGTTTTTCGTAATTTGTAGGTGGTTTTTCTCGTGGCATTAATAATAACTATTGAGAAAATCGAAAAATTATCTTTCTAAAGTACCATCTTGGTCCAATTTTCTAAAAGATAAGGTACTATATGTTGAAATCAAAACACTCCTTCTGGTAGAAATTTTGTATACAGGATAAAAAAAAAAAATAAATAAAAATAATATACACCATTGTAAAACCACTAGCTTCCTCGCTCCTCGCAGAATCTAAAATTATTAATTAAATTATGTGTATTAAAAGAATATATTAATATTCTGTACTATAATATGAAAAACATAGTACCTACATAATATTTTAATTGATATTTTCACATTTAAACAGACGTCGAATTATTCTCAAATGGAATTGTAAGTAATATAATATTAAATTGTTGCGTCTTTATACATTTTACACTCGTTTGACATAGGCAGGTACCCTACACTGCTGTTATTATGATACGGCGTTAAACTCAGTAACGATAATTCTTGGGCTATCACTGTGCCTTGGCGATTAAACAAAGTACACACAGCTCGCAACGACGACGGGCGCGGAAGTTTGCCTGCGCACGATAAATAAAAACGAATACGTGTTTACGATCAACCGGGTAAACCCCGCCGTTATCTTGTACGCTATTTTCTCCACTGTCCATTATGATTATAATTATAATAATAATAATAATAATAATAGTAGTAGTAATAGTAATAGTAATAATAATAATTTGGTTTCATTATTTCCTGCGGTGACGTCTAGTACGGCAAAATCCTGAACACAAATATTGGTTTTCCGAGAAACTTTCGCGTGTAGGTACACTCGGGGAGGCGGCGACGGCGACGGCAGCGGGGAGCTTATAAAGGGTTCTCAGGAATATATATCCGCCCGTAGGAACCGAGAGCAGGTTTAAAAGGATTCACCGTGCCATGTGTTGGGTGAGACTTGCGTCGGCGGGTGCCGCCATGACCCGTGGGTGGGTGGGGGGGGGAACCCGGCCCGTTATTATGTGGAGTTTTGGACGCGATGATTTATGAAGACCGCGCTTATTAAAGTCGCAGGCGACGTGCAAGGCACATTACAGGGTCGGCTTAAGTCCCGTGACGCCGTTTATTAATATTTTCCAGAGAACTTTGGCCGGGGATAGAGTATTTTCATTAAGTTCTTGGAGACGACCGAACTATATAATGTAAAATTTGGAAGAGATATATTATATATTAATATTATAGCGGTCTTATGTTCTTACAAGCATTATTTCATAATAATATAATGCCGACCCGAAAACGTATTAAAAAAAAGTCGGTATAAGATTACGAGAAAAAAAATAACGGTCCAATGGGAATGGACTGCACACGTTTTTATAGTAGGTGTTTGAAAAATACACGATAACGTTTCCAAATAGGTATTCATAAACACTAGACTGTAAAAATGTAAGTACTTATATATTATTACAAGTTATACTAAAAATAATTTTTATTATTTATAATTATATTGAATACATTGGAGATATTATGTAACCTATTGATTAAATTCGTAAAATGTTTTATGTAATTTATAAAATAACTTGCCCAATTTATTACCGCACATAAAACTTAAGTGATTGTGATGGCATATAGTAAAGCTAACAAATACTAATTTTATTCAAATTAGCAAAAAATATATTGCTGATTTAATAACAGCTTATTGAGTTCGTGATGTTTATCTTGTTAAATATTTTTTTTCTATACATATTCAATATATTGATTTTATATATAGATACAAGGGCATTTGAAAATAATTTGACACCACTAATAAAATGTAGGTTGTTCATACTGCACGCTGTAAGTAGGGATAAATATTAGTTTTTATATTTTATATACAAATGATGAAATATTACCTATTACAAGTTTGTACTTACGGCGCGGTATATGAACGACCTAAGTTTTAATAAAAGGAAGTCAATTTTTATTTTCTTCAAATGTCCATATTTCAATAAAACCAATAAGTACTTTTAGTAAAAACGTACCTACTTATCTATAGACATGGGGAAATGTATAGTTATTTTTTAATATTTTGTCTATTATACATATTGAGTAAACATAATTGTTGAAGAATTATGAATTCGGTTGTTGGTGTTTATGTAATTTACACGTCAGCTACAATAATGCACTTTTCTATTTTATTTTACACGAGCGAATGGAGTGTTTGGACGTCTGACTTCTCTAGTTGGTCGTTAGCGAAAGCGTGTTTAAATATAGGTGGGTACTCGAAATTTGCTTCAATATCAGCTTCACACATCGTAGCCAAATAATTAGGAAATAATTCAAATAAAATATATTTATACAATGTCCTATAGTATACATCATAGCATTTTGATTTCTTGTATAATATGACTGTTAATAAACCGTTTACCTGATTAGGTATTCCATTAGAATTTATACTATCTACTATATTATGTAATCCTTACATTGAGATTGTTTTTTGCACAAATCGAGTAAAAAAAAAAATGTTATTTTCGACATGTTCTAAAATGCATATACAGTGTTTGGAGCACAGCCGTATACAATTTAAAACCGGCTAATTAAATTAATTAGGTCCTACCTACATGATAGTTATTAGTATAAATACAATTGATAGTCAATAAACTCTGATGAATTAACACATTTTTTATTTATTCTAAAATATTTTCTAAAATGTTCTTGTTTATTGTTTTTGTTCTGTGTGATCGTAAATACAAATGTTTATACTTTTTATATTTGATAGTATATTTTACTATTTTAGCATAAGAGTTATTATTAAATTTTCATTCATGTTATTTTTTAATATCTAGTAAAATAGCTCAAAATTATATTACGTCAGAGGTACTTTTGTAGTTTTCAAATCGTTTAAGTTATTAAATTTTAGAGTAATAACTAGTATTATTCAGGAAAAAAAATTATTTTTGAGTTAATCGAAATTAGTATAGGACATTTTTCAAATATTATCAGTAGATATTATTATATCATAATTTATAACATAATGCATATCATATACCTTTTAATATTAAATCTTTATGTTAATAGTATTTATAATGTGACCCTAAGTTTAATCTAAAACCAATGTTACGTCTAATAGTTATAGGACAGCTTTTTAATAAATAAAAGGAAAACATACTATCAGTAAGGTGATTTAAATATACAAAAATAGAAAACATATCTTACAAATACGATTTAATGTAGGTACCAACTAACATTCAACTCAATATACAATAAAAATTAATAATTATATATTTGTATTAACAAAATTAATTAAAACTATGCAGAAACGGTTCTACTGTCATTGAAATAGTTATCTTTGTATTTGTAAATAACTAAGCTCAGCGTATAAAATTATACTTTTACGAAGCAATAGATGAATAACTAAACCAAAAATAATTATTTTTAAGTTGTTTTTTATCCTAGGCTCGAGGTTTTCTCCATTTCTTTGTAGAACTTGTAAAATGTTCGAAAAATTATACTACGCTTAGAATGTATAACCGTTACATTTTAGAAATTAATATCATTATTTTATTCAATGCGTACTTACCTACCATATACTAACATTTATTGAAGTTCATTGATACATCATACGTTTCAAATATTTGTGCTCAAGTGTACATACAGAATTTGATATAGGTACGTATTATTTGAACATTCCAACACCATATTTAATGTTTAATCTAATACTTTAATAAGATAATTGTAACGTTTTAACTAATTAAACAAAATAATTAAGTAAAAATGTTTTAAAATATTAATTAAGAGTTTGGATTTAAAATTATTAATTTATCGATGCTAAGTTTAGTATGATTTGTAAATTATGTCTGCCTATTAACTAAAACAAAATAATTAAAATGTAATGGTAGATTTTAGTGGTGCATGGCTTGAGTCCAATTAAAATAATTAATTGCAATGAAGAACGCGCCCTTAAAATACACATCGGTGTGTAGACTACCCTGGAGGTAATATGATACGTCATACGTATATTTGTATTATTATTTAATTAGCGCTTACCGACTTTAACTTCGTAATTTTCTTCTTTTTTATAATATTTAAATATTAAATATTTTGAGTTTACTATTGAAAAATATTTTTGAAAAAACTAGCAAGCCGCTGTATTACACGCGTCGTCTGAGTACGAATTAAAAACGGTTACTGACCATGATCGAATCATTGATCAGGCTCGTCGTGCATTTGCCTTTAGAAGAATTAAAGCGGAGGATGTTATGAGATTTGCATCATCGTAAAAATATTGCTTTTTCCCATGGGTCTTCCCACGGTCTTTGGTTTGATGTATAAGAGGTCAATATGGGATTCTATAATGTCCAGCGAGAAGCTAAACCTGTTTTATAGACATGCAGCATCCGTCGTCCCAGGAACGGGTTTCGTGGGGGGTGGGGGGCCACTGTAACCAGGAATTTTAATACGCCGTGGGTCCCGAGACTGTTTGATGGACCGGTTGATCTGGGAAACACATCTTAAATAATAACAACCCTTTTTAGGGTGCAATGTGGCTTTAGGTAGTGCTATACGAACAGTATAAAAATTAACTGAACATCATTTTAAATCATATTATATTAGACACTTAAAATAAACATTTAATATGTGTACCTAAACTAATATGAATCAATTACAAATATTATAATACAACTAAAATTATGGAAATATTTTAATTTTATATGACAAAAATTTTTAACTACAATTTCTTTTTTTTTAATGTCATTCCAAACAACAGCAAGGTCGATAACAGTAAAATAACACAGGTACATTTAGATAGTTTGGATCATATTATAATATGTACATAAATCGTTTACCCACATAAATTATTGTTTTAATTTTTTTTTATTTTTATACTGTTATTCAGTATAGTGTCTTGAAATTACCCAGGCATGCTTAAAATGGGATGTGTATTTGGGATACTATACTAAGTTAAAATATAAGTATCAATTATATTTTATGAGTCTCACATATAAAACTTAATGGGCGGGTGCCTCCAAGATAATGTGCTCCCGCAGCGCCTAAGAGATATATACGGCCTATTTAACTTGGAACGGCTAGTTTTCAGTAGAATCCCCTCCATATAACCAACAAAAGTTCTAAACGACTTACAGCTATTCGGGCTCAGCGCAAGTGTCGTATAATCTCAAATTTGTATATTACCATAAAAACTGCATCCCTCTAGATAGCATCATCGAGCACACAATACAGGATTAAACTTCATTTTGTCTTCAAGCATAATTAATTTTATCGGCATATACACGGTTTTATACAACCCCTTATTGTCCAATGAAAACACAGGGACAATGGTTTAGAAAATATGTTGAATATTGCAACGCATTTTAAATTAACGACTTGTAGACATTTTAATAGGACAATTTGCTGATGTGTGTAATATTTGTCTAGATTTTTAAATTCGTTTTTATTTTACAATAACGATTTAATTATACACAGTATTGTATGATTCTCATTAAAATAAGCTTTTGTCTTAGTTTAAGGACATTTGTTTAAAATAAATTGTAATTATAATATAAGTATACACTACATTTACAGTTTTACTTATATCGAAAAAGTGTATTAACAATATTCTAAATGATTAATGTGCGGAGCATAATATTAGAAATACTGAAAATACCACGGAAACAGTAATATATGGAAACGATTGAGTGTATATTATACGATGTTTATTCAGAAGGTAAGTCGTTTTAATTATTTTATATGAATATAGTACATAGCCTAACCAATTTATACACATTTAATACTTTCATATTATATATATATACCTAATATGTACATCAAAAACTTAACTTCTATATTAAAACAAAGTTTAATTAAATTGAAGGATGTTAATATTAATAATATAGTTCAACATATTTTAAAAGCAATTATAGACACTTATACAAATATACTAATGTTTATTTTGTAAGTATTGAATACTATATTAATAAATTTTTATTAAATTATTTTGTAACTAAGATAGAGTCTTCTTAAAAGTATTGATAATTATAAGTTTAGTATTTTGAATAATTACAAATTGTTATACACTCGGATCTTTCGCACTTGCGATGATCATAATATAGGTAATAATTATGTATTTATAAGTACCACAAGAATATGCACATATTGTATAATAATATTACATTATTTTTTTTTATTATAAATGAATACTTGCCGGTCACTAATAAAGTTGAAAGATGTCCATTTATTCCGCTTTTAAAATTAAACAGTGCAGATAGGTACCTATAAATTATAATGTAATATTTTTTCAGTATAAAAATTCATATTTAAGTTGAACAACAGTTTTTATTTAGTTATGGCTAGCTATAAACTAGCTAAGTTTTCCATAATAACGAGTCAGATATGATGGAAAATTACGACGAAGACATATACCTTTATTAGTATTATTTATCGTATAGTAGGGTTGTAACTATTGTATTTTACAAATTAATGTTTATAGGTTTTCGTCGCATGACACTATTAAAATCATCCATCAACCCTTACATTATTCATATATACCCTTCGTTTCTCGGTCCCCGATTCCGTATGTGTACAACTTAAATCGATGTCTCTAAATATACATAAACCATTAATCTATTTCTGTGCTCGGTCCGTGAATGTGGCCCGCACACAAACATTCCGCCGCCAAAAACCACTCGACGGGCGCCGCCGACGCATTGGCGACTACTCTCCGTCGGAGGCGGTTTACTAGCATCTATAATGTATACATTTATATACGAGTGTAGTGCTTGTGATTCGACGGCGGCGGCGGTGGAGGCGGCTGTAGTAGTCCCGTCCCCTCTAAAGTGTGGTATACGTTTATACGTATATATATATATA
>WHPZ01546529.1:0-11270 GCA_016617965.1 Macrosiphum rosae | reverse complement strand
CTTGTAACCCACTGTACAGCAGAGCACCTTTTTTTGTTTTGTTCATGACATCATAAAATAAATATTAACCTTTATAATTTATTATCAAATTAATATTTATTGGTATTTAGGTATTTACCTATCTATTACAACTATATAGTCTTTCCATATTATATCCTTTGCAATAGCAATTTTTATTCGGTGCTGCCTAATTTAATGAACTGCTGAACTGGGGTTATAGCAACCAGAAAAAATCCAAATAGGTAGGCTAAAATAGTTTTGTAATTTGATTTCATACTTTTATTGTCAATAAGATGTTTTCAGACGCCCCTTCCGCATGACTGGTTATAAACATATATCATATCATTTTTGCTTTTACCTACTGTCTTTAATTTTAAAGTATATAACAATTTTGAAAAAAAAAATTATAAATTCTTTGTACATTGATTTTAAATAATTTGTTCACTGAAGATTGCTGCTAATATTATAAGCAATACAATTAGATAGAACTTAACATTCTTAGAAGCATAAGTAATTAAGCATTTCCATGACATGTTGTTATTTGTACAAAAATTAAATAATACATAGTTAATAGTTATATATCTCAAATGTTTAATAGATTTATAAATACTAATTTACATAATATTATTATACAAAATATATATTAATTTATTGCATGTGTAATATGGTTTGAAGTAAATAAACACTTAGTACTGTTGTAAAGTTTATATAGATTATTATGATATTGATTTACTTCATTACTGATTTAATTAACATATTAATATGGCTAGTAATTAGGGTACAAAGTATAATTTTAATTGGAATAAATTCAAATATTTATACTTGTTAATCAATAATATGTAAAAACAAAAAATATAAATATATTTTACATCAAAGTCCATAATTAACAATAACATGTAAACATAAATCATACAAACATTAAAATTATAAAAACTGCATTATAAATGTAGATCGTCTATTAAACTTCTTAAACGTGCTATTTCAATAGCATCAGTTTTACAACAGCCTCCAAATATTTTCAATCCTTTTTTATTCCACATGTTAAGATCATCTATAGAAACTTTATATATTTGAGTATCATCATAACTGAAAACATTAATCCAATTAAAAAAACTTTTTATACCTTATATAAATATTAAATTACCAATTTTTAGCGATATCCCAAATGCCACCTCCGTTTGGATAAGTAATAAAATTTACATTTTTAGTCTTAACGGACATCAAAAGTGGTGTAATAAATTTTGGGTGCAAACAGTTCATACCAATAGCAATTAACTGTTTACGGTAATCGTTTGACCAGAACGTTTCAACTGCACTTGAAAATGTTTCACCGTGACTCAAATGATTGCCGTCCTAAAAAGGTATTACAAACATCAATCTAAACCAATGTATTTAATATATAAATACAGAATACCTATAACTTGATATGTTATTATTTACTTTTACATAATTTGTGATGTAACTTTTTACAATTTATGCAATTTTTTTTTTATTAAATTAACTATAGGCTGCCCCAGACACGACTCTTTATGGTATATAAGTTCTCATTTCCCAAACATACTAGTAGAAGCTCTTCCCTCTCTCCAAATTACCTATATTGATTCTTGATCATAATTATCGATTAATTTTTTCTTTATACTATAATTTTAACTTTACTTCTACATTATTACTTATATTAATGTTTTAAAAGTACATAATTTGTTTCTTGAAACCGATACTTCAACGGTACAACTTTTATTTTGAATTTTTCAGTAATTTTGTTAGTTTTAATGGATAGGTAATAGATAATTGTACATTATACAACTTACTACTTTAAATTTAACTAATTTATAATATTATCTAAAGATAGTTTATTAATTTGTTTTTCTTGATGTTTGGATTAATAGGATTTAATAGGTTTACAAATTGTCAATTAATTGCAGTATAAATTGAACAAATTTTCATAAAATTGTTCAAGTTTCAGTTTTTTTTTTTTTTATATATAAATATTTAGTCAATTATTTAGTTTATTGTAAATTATATATTAAGAAGGTATCTAATAAAACATTAAATTAAAAAAATAATTTTATAAGGCAATTTTTAAGGGCATTATTTGTGTAAAATACATTTTTGGCTATTTTTTAGAACATTTAAATCCGGGCCCTAGGTAGTCATTAATTATCTACAGCATCAAAATCTATTTTTATAGCTAACACTTGATTCACCGTTATGAGTTCTTTTTGATTCGTTGTAGATTTTGTCAGATTATAATTTTGAGAACAACTGTTCACAAGAACAGCATGTAGTTACAGGAATTATATTATGTTTAATATTGCATATTTTGTTTCATATTTTTGAGATAGCTCCAGGGCACGCAGTCGCACACTCTGAAATCTCCCTGGTTTGACAGACACCAATGAAGATAACACATTATAATAATTTATTATGAAGGTAAAAAAAAATTACCTTGCATGAGAACGATAAACATGCTTTTTGATTTGGAAATTCAGTCAGTATGCTTAGCAAAATAGTAGCCTCAATGACAGAAGGTATGGTTTCAAAAAGCATTACATCGACTCCAGCCTCCACCAATGCTTGAATTCGAGGCTTATGCCAATCATATAATTCTTTTAAATTTATGGTATCAATGTAATTACCATTATATTCTGAACAATCACGTAATGAGGCACCATATGGACCAACAGATCCCATTATTTGTATATTGCGTTCTGTAAATTACTAGATCTTAAAAAATCATAAAATATTTTTGTGACTTGATTTCACAGCCTTCTATACTGATACTACTAAGGTATATAGGTATTAGATATTGGGTAATGTGGAATATATTATTTCTGTAGATAGGCAATAATCTAATATAGAAGTACATGTTTGATTTACAATAGGTAATTTAAACAATAATATAGTTACCTACATTTTCCTCTGTTATTGCTTGCCGACAAATTATTACAGATTTCTTAATCAATTCATAACTCTGATCATAATCTAGGTTCAAATATTTTTGAAAGCCTCCAATGCTTGCTTGATATGTGATGGTGGTTAAAAAATCGGCTCCAGCTGTTGTATAGGTAATAAATAATTAGGTACACATGAAAATTATTAAAATAAAAAAAAAAATCATTTTTTCTGAAACCTATCCTAGCCTTTAATGTAATCTTTGTGCCCACGAATAACAGCATCTTCGTTGTTTAAAAGCAAATGTGATCCCCAAAGTGGATGTTTCATAACACTGTCAATATCTACATAAGGTGTTACACCACTGATAAAGCTGCCATCCAGGAGGTGCATTTTGTTACTTAGTATCATCGGATATTCTACTAATTCTAGAAGAAAATTATTTATTTTTTGTACTTATATTTTATGTGTAGAAAAAGACACGTTAAACTGTAAAGTCGTTAAACACTAAACACTTAGAACATTCAACAGCTGATAAGTGATAAGGTAAAATAAATTATTAAACAAATGTCAATCGCCAATAATTTATAAAAATACGTAAAAGTATTTTTATATACCTATTTGTGTGACTGTGTGTACAATATAATATATTCATATAGGTATTTTATCTGACACAGTGATTCAGTGATTGTGTAATTGACAACCGTGTACCCTTGTACCCATCGTGCATTTAAATTATTCTGCTAATTAACGTAATACCTGTCTGACTAATGGACTTTAATCAGTAGGTATGACGGTAGACTATAATTGTAGACTGTAGTCTGTAGGTAGGCAATAGCATTGATTATACATAGTATCATTTTATTTATATACAATAATTATACATATGATATTAAACATTGTATCATCAATATAGTAATAGCCAATTATAGGTAGGTAGGTATATTATAATAATTAATCAATTATTATCAGGTAACAAGTAAAGTTGGTAGGTACAACGATTAAAGATAATCTTTAACTGTGGTTTATGGTAGGTACCTATCAAGTATCAAGTACCAACTCATATTATTATATTATGGTCTAAACTCAAACTTCAAAGTGCAATATTGAGCAAAGGCCCAAAAACGAATTGCAAATAAGAAATTTTTTATACACAAATATAAGTTACCTATGTCTTAGGTAGTGTTAAATGTTAATAGTGTTATAACATTGACAATATATTGACTGAATGGCGTCAATAATGAGTTATTGGAATTTTGACATTATAAGGTATTGGTAGTGATGGAGATTTTACGTCAAAAAATGTTTGGTAATTTTTTATTAAAATTTGATTTATCGCTGCATTGACGATAGTGGTTAACGAAATATTATGACCTTTTTATTATATATGTTATCATTTGAAAATCAAAAGTTGATAGTGATTTCACCAATAAATATAAGGGTGAAAAAAATTAAAATATTATACAGTTTTAGAAAAACCTTTGATCGTAGACTAACATAGGCCCAACATACACGTGTAAAAAGACGTCAACTAAATCTGCGACTTCGTATGCTTGAATCTTTACTATGGGGTGTCACCAATGGGTGACTTCCCCCCTCCCGTAAATCATCCTCATCAAATTTACTCATTGTAATATAATATATTGAATTACAGATTGTATATAACATTTTGTTCAATAAAAAAAAAAAATTCTTTACTAGTCAATAACAAACACACAAATCTTAATATAAAACTACTAATGTATAAATCCCTCATCAAACCCATTTGGACCTATGGTCTCCAACCCTGAGGAAATGCAAAAAAATCAAATACAAATCATATTCAGGCTTTTCAAAATATTACATAAAGAAAATTAACGAACTCCCCCTTTTATATGTTTCTAATCATACCCTTCACACTGACCTGAAAATTAAAACTGTAAAAGAAGAAGCAGTCACTTATTATAAAAGATTCCATAATCGGCTTGCAACTCATCCCAATCCTTTAATTATAGCTCTTTCAGCAATTGTTATCCCGGGTAATCCTCCAAGGCGTTTAAAACTCAACTGGTGTAGAGATACACTAACTTAATATTAAAATATAAAAAATAAATAAATTCATATATATATATTATATAAATTAATGTATAATCTCAATTTTTAAGTGTCATCACTGGGTGTCTGCTTTTATCGAGCCTTTTCATGTATTATATTTATCTCAGTTAATACTCTTATTGTACCCATGAGGTACAGATTGTGTATATAATAATAAAGGAAAAAAATAGTTAATAGGTACCTACTTTTCGAAATAATTAGTGTCCCACTTAAATGGATCACTCTGTATATTTGAGTAAGGAATAGAAAATCGTCGTGACTTTTATGAAATAATGTACACATAAATACACATTACAAAATATAAATGTTATATTATAAAAGTTATTACTTATTACGTGCAGTGTTATAATATTATAATATCGTTTATTCGTTTTCACATCTTATGCTGTATGCCTATATATCATACACATCACGAACAATAATATTATGGGCAATACATCATGGACGCGGGTCTCCGCCTTCGCAACAACTCAAGCTCACTCTGTTCGTGTAGATCAGATATTCGACGGCCTCAGCCAGCATGTCGGCGTTGCGCTTCCGGCGGAAGTGTTCCGGTCCGTACCGCTCGCACAGCGCCTGTTGCAACGTGTCCACCCGGATGCCTCCGCGGCGGCACGACCACCGGATCACGGTGTCCGCGACGAACGTCACCAAACAGTCGAATTCCCGTTCCATGTCACACATGTCGTATTGGTACTAGTATAGGTAAACGGCACAGATAAGTGGTATACAGTATACCTACCTGCTATGGTAAACGGATACGATGTAGCATGTAGATTGTAGATGGTATAGGTATTTATTGTATAATAATTTGGACGACGACGAGAAGAATATATCGGCGCAGATTTATACACGGCTGTTGTGGCTAACTGTTGGTAGCATCAGATAGACATAGGCGGCACAGCGCCATACGCGCGTATAAGCACAGTACAGGTCGGGTCGATTACGGCAGATTATGAATTTGTGATGTACCTACCTGCAGGCTACCTATATACCATAATATATAGGTCGTAGGTAAACGTGAATGTGCATATACGGACTACGGAAGAGACCTAAGTAAGGAAATAACAATAATAATAATTCGAAACAAATATCCAAGATGTGTATTGTTATTGAATATTAGCTGGTAACCATATTTTTACAGTGTACTGATTAGCTGATCATAAATTCGTAACTATAGATTACGAACTGTGTTGAAATCAATAATAAAATAACGCATATTATAGCTACGCTGGTACCTATAATGGCTGTATCTGCATTTTTTTTTTAAAGATTGTTTGAAAATGTTTTTCGGACTTTTGAGCATAGGTAACCATATTTACCAAAATCGTATCCTTCCCTTATCGCCTTTCGACCAAATCAAACATATACAGAAATGTATTAGAAATATAAGTTTTATAAAAATAATTTATTTATTACATATTTATTTTGTACTTCTTTTTGTCTTGAAGAAGACGAAGACGGAAGACCATCAATAAAATGATTAACGACAAAAAGTGTGTATGTTATGTATGTGGCGTAACCAGGATTTATAAAGGGGGAGGGCACCTAAACATCTTATAACAATTAAATGTGTACTATTTTCATTATAAAAAAAAATATAGAAATAATTCGTATCCTTATTAAGCGACCACGTCATATAATACTATAAATACAACCGGCTGAAATGAATAAAATATTTAGAGGCTACTACTGCTGTAGATTTTAGCTGAAAAGACCTAAAGTATTGACAAAATTAAAGTTCTTTAACGTTGTCCGATTTTGATTCTAAAAAAAAATTTGAACTCACCAGAAAATTGTCTATAGATCCTACGAACCACTTAGTAAAAACTAAATTTTATATTATTGTGAACTGTAATTGAAAACTTGAAAATATGAATTTTTTAGAATCATAATTAAAATTAAAATTAACATTAAAAACGGAAAATATTTCGTACGATCTACCATCTACAGACATTTTTCTCCTGAATTCAAATATTTTTTCAGAATCGAAATCAGACAACGTTAACTAACTTTAATTTTATCAAAACAATAAGTATGTTGTTTTTAAATACGTATAGTGAAATTTATATGGTTATAGAGTTATTGACATGTGCATGCGCGTACGAGAAAGGTTTCCTTCGATATCCGCATTTAATATTTCATTCTAACTAATAATCATTTACAAGTTACAACTAACCAAATAGATCCCGGGCGGCTATTACAAGTTTAGAAATTGCCTAAATGTTGCCCCTTAAATAATGACTGTAGAGAGGCCCCTTAAGGGGTATGAATATCTGCCGTTTCTAAGGAGTACAATATAGGCAATTTTCTATTTAAGTGTATCTGAAATTATGTACATTTAATGTGTACATAGTAAGTGATCTAGTGTGAGTGTCTGACTGTGTATAAAATAAATAGCAGAGAGTTCTCGCACGTGCAAGTACATGTCAGCACTATACACAACTATTACAAATGTGAATTTTAGTGAAACACTGAAAATTATATAGTTTCGTATTTCCAATAATATAGCTTACTGAGTGATACTATGTAATATACTATATAGTATATATTATATTCAATATACAAATTGAAGAGAAGAAGTTTATCCAGGCATGTATAAGAATCGATTTTCGATATTTTGTTTTCAATGTCCAATATTTAGCTCTAAAACTTGTGATATTTTACTTTTTGAATTTGAGTTATTGAGTTTAGTATTTAAAATATCGAAAATTGACTTCTATACAGGTACAGATTAACTTCTCTTCTACAATATTAAACATTACTTTCAAACCGCGCAATTAACCATATTTTTGGAAATACAAAAATGCATTTTCATAGAATTGTTCAATACTATTCATACCCAGGGCCGTATTTACACTTTTTGAGTCCTGGGTCAACAATATTTGTATGCCCCCCTCCCCCCAAAAAAATAATAATCGCTTTTAGATTCTGAGTGGATTAGTGGAACCATGAATGTATTGATTTTACAATGATGTGTGTTTTTTTATTTTTCGTTTTTTATTTTTGTGTCTGTGTACACGATATATATGCTTCGATTTTCAACTTCAGTATCTTGTTCGATGGGAAAGTGAATATTGTTGGTGCACTGGGGAAGTCATATTTCCCTATAGTTTTCAAAAGCGACGGGTAAAACAACATAACAATTAAGGAAAACGGGAATTTTTACGAACATTTTTGGGTGTACCTAACTCTAAAACAAATGTACGTATGTACATGAATTTTTCACTGGTCGTTTATAATTGCATTTTCTATGAACGATAAAATTTCCAAAATATTTTGATTTGTTTTGAATTGTTTAGGAACATTTTCTGTTTCCAATTTTACAAGTCTTTTTTTTTATGAATGTCAATAAAACATTTATTAAACAATTTATTTGTTGGGTAAAAAAGCTTGAAAATTTAATACAAGGCTCCTACTATATTGTTACCATGAAATTTGAAAAATATAAAAATGCTTAGTCACAATTTTCATTTATAAGCATTCAAAGGTGGGGTGTCACCAATGGGTGACTTCCCCCTCCCGCTAATCATCCCCATCCCATTTACTTATTGGAATATATATTGTAATTACAAATTTTAAGTACAATTTTGTTCAATAAAAAAAAAAGCATTCAAAGTTCAAATCCCTACAAAATACCGAAAAATCAAGAAAATTACCAAATTATTTTGCGTTGAGAATTCATAAAAAATTTCTATTTAAATTTAAGATTTAAATACAAGATTCCTCATAAGCTGTCTACCTTTTGTCATAAGTATTTAGTAATATCATAGGCTGACTGCCCGTTTTCGTTCAGAATCGTTTTTATTATGCAATTAAATTATATCATTGAATTCAAATTTAACACCTTCCGTTACAGTGACCTACTTGTAACCTACTGTACAGCAAAACAACATCCACTTACCCACTTTTTAATTGTTTAGTTGTAGTTCTTAAATTATGAAAATTTTGTTGAGAACACAGATCATGACGATACATTATTTTAATTCTTGTCAAAAGGTATGACAACATACATATGTAATCTATGAACAAATTACAAAAATTAATAGTTATCATTGATTGACAAAATGAGTAAATGCCGCCAAATGGCCGTATAGTCATGTAATGAAAAAAGTATAGGTAATTAAACAAATTCTTACCATAAAAAAAAGTAATAATATTTATATAATATACACTGGCCATCCCCCTAAATGGGTCAAAAATTGGCCGTCAGGGGGAAAAGGTCCCCGTCCTCCCCTTAAATACGGCCCTGTTCATACCCCTTAAATGGAAACACGAGAGCGGTCGGTTATAGCATATATATAATTCACGGCTAATTGCGTATACAAAAAAATTGAGAAGATTGAGACGTGTTGTTAAGAGGACGTGTCACAGAAAAAAATCACTCGAAAAATTCCTAGAAAACATGTTTGCGCGTTCCAATAACATGGGTTACTGAGTGGTTTTATCATAAAAACACCTATGAACAAAATTGTAGAGGAGATTATTGTTATCTGCAGGTTCTGTAAGAAGCCCGATTTTTAAAATTTTCATTTCAAAGTCCTTAAATTAACTTTTGAAAAAAAAGTGTATTATTAATCATGATATATTTCATGATATTTTTAAGATATCAAAAATCGGGCTTTTAACGGAACCAGATGAAAATCTCCTTTACAATTTTGTTAATAGGTTTTTTTACAATTAAATCACTCAGTAACCCATATTATTGGAACGCGCAAAGTGGCAATGGCAGCGTCGATACTAGGTGCTCATACCATCACGCCTCGCACGATAACGGCAGTACCGCACCAAAATAAAGACAGGTTTTCTATCGCAGCCGAGCACCCGTACATCAATATCTATATCTATATCACTATATAAAATGAAGTAGCTTTTTTTTGTTCGGGATAAACTCCGAAACTACTTATTCAATCGTCGTATAGTTTTTTTTAAATTAAAGAGGACATCACAGAGAAGGTTTTATGCTTAAATTTAGTACGATAAAGTTAATAAATAATTAGTTTACATTAATTAAAATAAACGTATAAATTGTGTACCCATATATTATATTATTATATATATTGTACTGCGGGTTTTCAGTTACCTGTAACCTGACCTTTTTTCTTTTGTGGGTGTTTGATCGGCGAGTAGATATTATGAATAATTGTTCCGAGAAGTAAAATTCAATAATCTATCTATATTATACTATATTATGTATTTATCTATAAGTATAAATTAAATATATATTCCTTTTTACGCGGCATCACGCGTGAACAGCTGGACAAATTTCGCAAATCTTTTTTTTTTTGTATTCGAAATGGTCAAGAGAAGGTTCTTAACTCTGAAGTAAGATCATTTTAAGAAAATCCACCCGAAAATTAGGACGGAAAAGTTAAGATAAGTTTTGAACGCCATCCACTGAATATTAAATAACAAATTGAACAAAGTTTGAGTCATATAGAGTTGGTACATTTAACGGGCAACGAAGTCCAAGGGATCAGTCATTTTTAATAAAAATATATTTATAATTAATACCACTAGAAACATTTCAATACGTTTTCATTACATGTTTTGTATATTTACTTGCCGATCACATTAAAAACGATAAAATTTGAATAAAAAATTTCATATATCCGAAGCCAAAATAAACAACCAATCACGAGCGAAGCTGTGACGGGTTGGCTAGTAGTTTATAAATAACCAGATAAGAAAATGATTATTATATTTGTGACAAATATTATTTAATTTGGTTCTATTTTATATTCGTATCCGAATTTTATACAAATAAAAACTATACTTTTGTTCTTCAAGTAAATTAAAAATTTATTTTTTTATTTTTTACCGATTAATTATTTAATTAATAAATTAATAAAAATATAAAAATCGAGCTTCTTACGATTGTTAAAAAAGTTCTTTTCTATAACTTTTATAATAAGTAATTTTACTGTAAACTATTTTGATAAGCCGCATTACTTTTATCGCATTACCGCATTATCTTGAATTTAACTATTTGGGTATGGTGAAAAAAAAGAAACACTCGAAAAAGGTTAGGTAATTTTAAACAAACAGTTACTTATGTCGTATCACCGCACTAACGTTTGTAACCGTACTAGGTATCACAGCTATACATAAGAGACATTTCTATTGCTATAATATTAAATAATGTTAAATTGACTTTTTGAAAAAAAAAAACATACTTTTTTATACTCTATGGACAGTGCCGCATTTAAACATTTTGCGCTCCAGTGCAAAAAAAATTGTTGACCCCTGAGCCCCGGTGGACAAAATTACTCCCCCCTAAGGGG
>WHPZ01546517.1:0-12611 GCA_016617965.1 Macrosiphum rosae | reverse complement strand
TATATATGGCTTCGTATTAGCCTTCTTAAATTATATAGCCAGCCCCGCAACGGCGTTAATATAAAATACGTTTTAGCCGAAGGGGTGAAATAATGCAATTTTATTACTCAAAAAGGACAAGTGACGCTGTTGTAATTATTACTATATCGAATTTCTTGCCGTCGATTAGGTACCCGTAGCGGTTTAAGATTTATGGCACAACATAATAATAATAATACACAGCAGTGCATATTAAATAACGCATTAAATCATTAGTTTTTGACATTGAGCTTTATGCGACCACGGTGGTAATGAAAAATGTAACGACTTGTATAATGTGTTCGGTTTCACGTTAAATTAGTGTACTTATACTATAAAATAATTGTTTTTCGACAATACGATAAAATATATAAATTAAAGCGGAGATTGTACGCCTGAATAATTTTAATCGGCCCAGCGCCAACACGTTTTAGTACCTATTGTTACTAATTGCCTACCGACTAAAACAGTATAAGTCCACTCTATAACAATATAAAACATATGCGTTCAATGCGCTTTTTTGATGATAAAAGCGCGAATTCGTTCAATATATGTGGAAAACATTTTAAATCGAACGAAAAAAACAACGTCCTAGCAAACGCACATATTATAATAAACAATCCAGCTCGGTACCTATCTCGAACTCCAGTATCTCGGCGTGGAGTGTTTGTGTATAGAATTTTATTTTTCAGTCTCCCGTTCGAATATATTTAAATCATATCAGTAACTCGAAGTTTCGACAATATTATGTCGAATTTTTTTTTTTTGTCCCTCGAGACTTCGAGATACGCCGAGGTTCCGCCACGCTGTAATATTAGCAGTTAAATCGATTTCGTCTTGTTTCATATTATTCCGACGACGAGTGATCAATGACGATGGTCGCACTACGCAGGCGCATTATCATTATAGCATTACAATAATTATAATAACAATATTATAGTATTTATAACGATTATGCGAGGAGTGAGCGACGCGCTTAACTAGGTCTGCAGTTGGTAATTATTGTCGAGCAAAATAATGTGTATAATAATGTTATAACGAAATACATTGCCCGAAACGCGTACACATAACAATATTATTCGGTAAAACGTTATAACACTCGTAATTTCTATACACGAAAACACTTAGCGCCATTCGGAAATTTTACGATATAGTGCTCGCGCGATGAGGGGGTGGGTGTTGGTGGATTTACGCGTGTAAATACGGCGCACGCATATATAATATTATGTATGTAATATGCATGTATATGTACAATATTGTATGTATATATGTATAGACATTTATTATTTAGATATTGTATACCTAATAATAATAGTAAAATTATACTCAACACTCGAACATGCAATTATTATTGTTGTATGGTTTTCAAATGACGACGAGTGTCAAAAGTGTTGATCTCGTTAATCACGTCTAGCCCGTCGACGAATAATAAATTGAAGGCACATAATTTTCACAAATTTTTCGGGAGACAAGAAAAACTTCTTTTTTTTCCAGTCCATTTTGGAACCGTGAAAAACTTCCAAAAAAAAAAAAAACTGTAAATTAATCTAACGTTAAAAACGTGATGTCATGTTGCGTGTAAAAATATAACATACCAAATAAAATAATTTTCACAGACGAATAGGTACCTACTATTACTGTAACCGGTCTAATAATAACAACAATATCCATCCGATATTCGAGCGGTATTTATGCGGTAGCTGGTATACTACGGTCGACTACCGTACGAATACCTACCATTATAATAATATAGGTCCCACCCGTTTACGGTTTCTCCACCGGATACGAGTCGCCGGTACGCGTTAGTTTATTATATAGCTTTTCGTAACACGACGATGTTATCATATTGTTATGTGCCACAAACTCCCCCGACGTACACATACGGTTACGGTTACCTAGTCCGTAACCGTGACAGGATACCTTACCGAGCGATGTCCCGTGAACATAATCGACCCTTCGCGTGGGATATGATCACCCAAAGTCGACGTGGTCTTACACCCTATCGGTTGGCGATAGGTAATGGACTGTTTTCGTATCATCCGGTTCAATCCACCCGACTACGATAAAGTGTGGTGAACAACCACCAACAGGGATGGTATAAAATAATATTATCGGCCTTGTGGACGTTACGTATTTTTTTTTTTTTATTCATCATGAATAAATTAGGATTCGACAGCGTTATCGTAGTACTATTATTAGGATAAAACACTTATACATTATTTTTTTTAATACTTAGGATATTAACCTATCGTATTTAAGTAATTATTTATGAAATTATGAAATAAAAACTCTAAACAAATTTTGATTATTATTTATTATCAGATTAGTTTTTTTTGTACGAAATTATAATAATTATAGTGAAATAATGATATACCTATAATTATATACATAAATAATAATGTAATGATATTTACAGTTTATTCAGTATTCTTCAGATTTGGACCAAAACGTTTAGTAATAATATTATTTATTGTTGCTTGTTCTTCTCTGTGTTCTCCTAATGGTCCTCATTCGTTAAATATATTGTGTTTGATTTTTAGAGTGGCGCTGCACGATTTCCAATTCAGGGGGTTAAATGTTTTACATTAAAATTCTTTGTTTTAAGGAGATTCCACCCTGTGATATTCTGTCTTTGTCTAACATACGTGCGACATAATATTTTAGACGTGTTTTTTGTCAAACATACCAATTGATCTAATGAAGCAATAAGAATTCTGAAAACAGATTTGAATTCGTCGGTTAAAATATCCATGAAATTTTATGACTCACCTGACGACAACATCGTTTTGCAATATTAAATGTACCTAACCATTAATATGTTATGGAATATACTTCTGAAATAACTACGACGACCACAGTAACAACAACAAAGGGTAGTCTTGCATTGTCGCGTAACGCCCAAGTGAGTTTGTGTGTATGTGTGTGTGTGTGTGTGTACAGTTTGATCAATTTCGGCTTATAATATTACAGTAGAGGTACTCGCGTGACAATATCGTGGGGGCCGGAAACACGCGCACCACCACCGGACCACCTCTATAATAATATGTGCGGGGTCGGCAGCGCAGCGTACCCTACACACGGAACTTCCATTAAAATGTCTAAATCGCCTTTCGTTCGGGGGTTGCTGTGGGGAGGGGGAGATCCGCTACGAGTGTGACGTGGTGGAGGGTAAGGGAAATGAAAAACAACCGTTGTCAGTCCGGTAGAGCCCGCGCCGACATTGTATAGCACTTATACGATGGCCTATGGTCTATGTGTGAGTGTATGTGTTCGGATATAATGAAGAGAGATGATTGGTGTTGCGGCTGCAGCGCAGGGAACGCAATTCATTTATTTATTTTGTATTTTTTTTTCTCTCAATGTAAAAATGTGCGTTCGCGAGTGTGTGTGTGTGCATGTGTATTGATTTTCGTTTTGTATTTGCGGGCGCCGCAAATGTCAGTGGCGGCGGCCATGGTGGCGCGGTCGAGGAGTAACGTCGCCGCCGTAGCCAGTCGGTTAGACCGGCCGCCGCCAAGGAGTCTGTCAAGATTATACACCCCTTGAATTATTAATTTCAGCAGCGGCGGTGTCAGTAGCTTTTGGTGTGGATCGGAGTCCAGGGGCGGGGGACATTTTTTTTTGCCCAAAAGCCCACGACCATAATACGCGTGACTTCGACTATGGTGGCGGCGACGTCGACGCGGGAAGAGTAAAGACATCTTCCGGTCCTCGCTCACTCTCTCTCTCTCCCTCTCTCTCTCTCTCTCTCTCTCTCTCTCACACACACACACACACACACACACAGCTGCAATGACCTAGTCGCGCGAGTATAATTTATCTTGTTTACCGGCGACAAGTTTCGAGTCCGGAGAAGCAGCTTTAAACGACGGGGCATTTACCAGGGGGTGAAAAAGCTGTATAAATGCGGCGAGAAGGATTTCGGCCGTCGAGCGAAACAAAAGGCGGGTATTAACGATCCGAGACGTTAGGTTTAGAGATGCCTATCTCCTTCTTCATCTTCCGAGCCCCACGAAGGGTGTGGTTGCGATGGGGTACAAAACGCACTTCTGCACCGTGTAATACCACCACTACTACTACGACAACAACTTACAGTGACTGTGGCTGATACATAGAATAGAGGAAAAAAAGTTTTTGGAAAAAATAAACACAAAAGCATCATTGATTACCGAGTGTTGGGCCTCGCGCACTTAACAGCTACGATAAGTAAATCACAAATTATATTTGAATTTAATTAATAATGCGAGGGACGTTACCTTTTTCTATAACACTCATAAGTTAACGGTTGACGTATAGTTTACTAACGATCGACGGGCCTAACTGGAGTACCGAATTTATTGGCAGTAAACAATACGCGTTTCAGACAAAAATATAATATTATAATAGTAATAATAGACACTTTAAATTCGCTAAAATTATCGTTGTACTATTGATTGGCCGAAAATATATACCACGCTCATGATTATATAATAATATTATTATCTGCGAATTCAAATGCAGAGTTGTTTGTTCGGTTGATCGGTATTCCATATTGAACTACTTTTAACGCGCGAAATGCCACGAGACGTTATAGGTACAGATCAGAATATTATTTGCAACTACAGATTTGTTTTTGAGCAGCACATTTTGAAAAACCACACTTAATACGAATAGTGCATCACCGTAACGTATAATGTGTGCATAGTAACCGTCGTAATGCTACAAAAATGTTGTCCTTTTCGATGGCACTATACAGCCAAAATCGGTGCCAGCAGAACGTTATCGGCGCTCAAGCAACCCATTTAACATTGATTCGTTTTTAATGTCGATTTTTTTCTTCTGATAATACTGTACCGTACACGCGTTTAAAAATCAACTTTGATAAAAAAAAAAACCTTATTGTGGCGATACAAGTATGGTCAAAGAATATTATACAAACATAATGACGTCAAGTTAAAAAAAACCATTTGTGCATTTTTATTTCATTGATTTTATTTTGAATTTTGTAATAAGACACCTCGTCCAGACGGACGGTGCAGACAACGTAACGATTCGCACTACAACAATAAAACTTTGTCTGAACTCCCCTGCAGAATACAACTATATATTCGGTGTGAACGTAATTATTATATTTCATTCGTAACCATTGCAGGACATGTCGGTTTTACATGACGAACTCGAAAAATATGTGGTCGCTAAAGACGAGAATAAATAATTGATTCCCGAAGTGTACTCTCCGATGAGGTTTCTTGGCGGTATATCATATTATTATAATGAAATTAAGTAATGTAAATTGGCTCGATTCATTTCGCCGTCGCATAAATTTGCGGTCGGGACAAGGACTGCAAGATGATAAAAACAATTTTACCCGAGCTGCTATAATAATGCAATATTACACTGGCTGATCATGATTCGTGTGCATTACTTGGTGCTGGAATACTTAGCTGGAAATATGATATAGATAGGTACTTAAGTATGTATACGTACACAATATGTACTAATATATGGCAGTATGTGATTACCGGAAAGTAAACACGCCGCTCGAGTGTCCGTGGTCCAAATGGGGATGAAAAAATTTCCTTATCGTGCAAAATTATTATTATCGTTGTGTCGGACCGAACGGTTCAATCGTGCCCTTATCGTCTCGCATTCAAACGACCCGAACTACGTGACGCGGCTGTGGTAGTCACCGCTAGTCCTAGTCAAGCGATACGGATCGATATCATAATATGTACGATAATAATGTCATGTATTACATACGGTTAGGTATGATGTTTGAACTAAATTGGCTTTAAGCGTTCCTGTAAGAGGCAGGTGCATCCGACGGCTCCAATAGGGGTAGGTGAACCCTGCGCGTCTTCTCCTCCGGTGTACCGAATTATGCGAAAAATCGCGAACATAAACATGTGTATGCGGTGGATGTAATCGACTATATTAGTGACTGGCTCATTGAACTAAATGCTTATAATAGCGTGTACGTACACGAGCGTCGTGGCGGGGGTGGGTTATGAAGTATACATATATGGCGTTGGTGGAGATGTTTAGTTGGTGTGGGGGAGGGGTGATGACGCGATGACGAGGGTATGTGTAAGAGTTTTTTCAACATAAAGAAAATAACGTATAGGATCACGTGCGTGCGTGCGCGAGTTCGAGTATTATGTGTAATACGAGCCAAAAATCCTGCGAGGTAATTTTTTTTTTATTATTATTATTTCACAGCCGATACTCAAGCAAGGGATGGGCGGTCGCCGAAGACCTCCGCGCCGACGTTTGATCGTTTTTAAACGATTTAGGTTAGACCCCGACCGGGCCGACTCTCCCGAAACGCTGATCGCCCGCCCGTCATTATGAGCTTCAGAGTTTCAGATAAAAAATAAAAAACAAGTATTATACGAGAGTTGACGTCAATAAAAAAAAAAAGGATCATAGTGTGATATAATACGATATCACACATGGGGGCAATCCGACGACGATGTCCATTATCTCTTCGACCGACTCGGCGGCGATAAATCGGTTCGAAAATTTTTTTCAGTAACCCCAGTAAAATATTTTTATTATAAACGTTTATTCTTTGCACCCGATGGTCTTCAAGAATGGTATCCACATACATGTATATATTAGGCGCTAAAAATTCGATGGTGTGTGTGTAGTAACTAGTAGTTATCGCGTGTTGCAAAGCTTGTCAATACGCTCATCGCGGGATCGACCTGAGTTTTTCGCAGGGACCATAATATTGTCATTACTATGGGCGTCATGCGTTTTTGTGAATTACCTTTTTACCCACATAATAACAGTAATGTGTTTGGGTGAATTTCTTATAATGTGTTTGAGCGAGTATATACATACAGCGAGCTTGATACAGTATAAAAGATAAAATTGTACATTTGTAAAGATTAAGATAAAAAAAATATATAAAATCTATAGGGAAATTTATGTCAAACAAAATATGGAACATCATTATTTTTAATCACACACAGAAAAAAAAAACAATAAACTTTTAATCACCTTTAATCGTGGAATTCGTGGACATTCCAAAGTTTGTCAAAATGAGAAGGAAAATGAATTGATAAAATAGTAAATACAACATCCCAGGATATTAAAAAAAAGTCGCCCAAACTCATTATGCTAAATAGCCCAAACACATTGCATTGTTTACAAATTTCCTAAAACGCAAACCACCCCATTACTATACTTACGCAGTCGAAAAGGTTTTCTTCGATTGTTATTGTTTTTATTTTTAGTGCTCACCTCGCAGGACCGCTGCCGATCTCCCGCGAACTTATAATATAAAAACAAGGCGTCGACCCTACACTGTACAATTTATTTAACCCCGTGGGCTAGTCGAAAGAAATTACCGTGAAACGCGTAATTCGCGGACAAGCGCCGAATGCGACTTGACCCGGTTACGACTCCCGACTATGTACATATACACATACATAATATATAGTACTTATATTATATATATATACACACCTTCCTAGTATGCCCTCTCTTCGTTTATAGGGACCTGAGTCTTGATTAGATATTAAGAAAGTTACATTACGTCTGAAGTTTCCTTTTAACTAATTGAACGGTCCCCGCGATTGGCTTCGAAAACACTCGCAGCTTTATACTTCGTTTTATTATTATTCAATATGGGAACGTTGGAAATCAAATATCACTTCGGTCTATTTTTTTCTTTTCATCGGAATACTGCTGCTTCACTCTGCTGCCGGCCGATGTCTGCGGTTTGATTTCAGACATGATTTTTATGAAATAATCATCATCGGAATCGTCCTCGTTATATTGCCATTAAAATTGGCTGCATTAAAAAATAATAACACTAGGTACCTACATATTATTATTATTATTATTATTATTATTATTATTATTATTGTAATTATTATTTTGCTTAATTTCCAATCCGTTCTGACCGTAGTTGAATGTACGAGTATTACTAATCATTATTTTTTCCTTCGTGAACTTTTTACTTTGCTTTGATTCTTTTAAGCATAAAAAAAAACGGAATTTAATGATTTCATAGAATTATACTCATTATGAAAATATGAAGTAGGTATTTAAAAACGTTTTTGTTTAAAAATAAATAATAAACCATTAGGTAACACATAAATCATTTATAAACATAATTTATATTAAGCCATTACCAAATAGGTTTTTCAATATTGAATTGTGAGTCGTGGGGTTTTTAAAACATCAACTTATATAGTAAACATTACCAATTATTATTTTTATATGGTTCGCTACATTAAAACGTGATTTATTTCAATTATTAATTGTTGTCGTAGAATATAGAGTGTAGTTTTCAAAGCGGTATTTTTATTTTTTTTTAAGTGGACAATAAGTGGGTATAATTCATTATATCATAACAATTATAACTTTCTTTTTACAGTTTTGCAATAAAAACCATTGGTTATTTTATATTATATTCATGATTAATTGTGTAAACGGAAAAACCTATTTCAGCAAAACATTAAATAGGTTGACTCCGAAAGTTTGTCAGTACAAATGCTACTTTTTAGTCATTAATATAGTAAGTGAAATTTCTAAAAATAAATTTTAACCACCATACAGTGCAGATGGACTGGTGTTACACAGTTTAAATTGACAAATTCCAATACAGTTTCAGTAAACTCACGCAATACCATCATGGATAAGAGTGTTATACAAAATAAAGTTTGCATACACGGTTAAGTGTAAAATTGACATCAAATCAACTATAGCACCAAAATAATTCTGACCTTATATATAGTGTCGAATTTGAAAATATTTTTTAATTATTAGCAACACCGTGCAGGTAATATCATTGAGTTCAATAAATAGGTACTCAATGGTAGTATCAAAGTCATAAGTTTCAGGTGCTACAAGTGATTTATAATGTAATTTTTACTTTTTAATCATCTGTTTAAAAATATCAATAGGTACAACTGACATCCAACATGGGTACTCGATGCGAACTAAGAAAAATTTTGTTCATCAATATGTGTCACTCATGGCTTGTGACTACTAAGAGTGATCACAAAAATATGCTCACGGCATTGGGGGAAAACCACAATATAGGTATTTATTATAATAAACCTCGTAATATATATTTGATTGAATTGCACGTTTTAAATCATTCTCATAATACATTATTGTGCCGTTGAAAATACAAAACCAATTAGTCATCATATATTATTATACGACTAAATAAATAAAAGAAACAATGACATACACAAGCATTGAGTACATAAAAATATTGTAGTATTGCCTTTTAAACCCCTTTAAATCAATACGCTGACACTACAGACTAAACTAACTCATAAATTATATTATTAAATTCACAAATAGGTAAATTATTCATTATTGTTGCATCTAAAATGTATTATAATCGAAAACAAAATTATAATACACAAAATAAAGCATATCGGTTGTTTTAAATTGTTTGTAATACGACTGGTGATTCGCGATAATACATAATTACTTGTAGGTATATACAACGTTAGCAAAAACTATGGGTTACCTGGTTGGTTGGTATCCACCATGGTACCATAATGCAATAAATTACAGAAAAGTATAATTTTAACTATACATAGGTAAGGCATACAATTAAGTTTCATATAAACAAAGATAATAAATTATAAATAATTGTATTATGATAATATTTTTAGTTTTCGATACGTATATATTTTTTATACGTAAATTCATTAAATTGACAAGAAAAATTATCAAGACTTCATTATGCTGGACTTACCATCATTCCTCAAATTACATTATTTCCGCTTTGATCACATATTTTAGGATACGAAAAGAAGTTTAAAAAATATAAAATGCATTATTTAAGTTGGGGTCACTTTTGGTTAAAATCGTTTGAAGTAACACAACTGAGTTTGTGTAATGTACGTATGCGATATTGTAATGTAGAAGATTATATATTATTCAAAAGGCTCACAAAACAGAAAAAGTGAATAAAGGTTACCCTATCACAACATATTTTTTTTTTTAAATTTCATTATTCTGATTTAAATCTTACAAACCTTAAACCTTCATATAAAAAAAAAGTAATGGAATATGAAAAATATGATACACGAGATAATAATATAACCTATGGTTAAAATATTATGTTCTATTGAAACGTTAAAATTTATGTCACTACCTATATATTGCGTATTAAATTTAACGTAAACATAAGAATTCAATTAGGAATCAATTTCGATTTAAAACGAATTTGCAATACAAATAATATACAATATGTTTACTGCACATACATAGGTATTGTACATAATTATTATTATAATATCATAATAATTATTATAATAATACATCTTGGAGTGTTCATTTAAGTATAACTTGACAAAAAAGGAGCTCACAAATGAAAATCAGTGGCGGTCTGCAGCAGCAGTCAGAGTATATCATTAAGAATGAAGTGTAATATTAATGATAAGCAAACATCACATTTTTAGAATAAGACTACCTGCTAATAATAATTTAATTTAAATTTTTATTATTACAGTACAGGTATCCAATTATCACGGGATCGTTCAAACGAATAAATTTAATTTATTTAATTTCCAAGCGGTGTGGACAAATTAACAATATTATGCGTTGGTATGTATATGATATAATACTATATTAGGTCCCAGTAATATTATGATGAACAGCAAACATTTATCATAGGCGCAAATATGGGGGGGGCTTAGGGGATATTAGAACCTCCAATTTTAAAATTAGCACCCTCTAATAACTTATGTGTTTATGTATCAAAACTTCTCCTTCCAATAAAAAAAAAAAAAACCAAAAACAGTTTATCATCAGTCGTAATGAGTATAATGAATGAAATAATGAACTCGACATGTCATTTTATCTAATTCAAATCTGTTTAGAACATAAATCATTATTTTCCAATGTTTCTACTAAACCCGGTCGTTGTGGTCGGTTATATTATTATCAGTTATCGCGTTCAACAGCGTCTCAGCGCGCTACGGCAATAGCATCGCGAGTATATTTTACTAATATAAACATCCCCGTACCACGTCTAATTCGAAAAAAAACCTAATTACGATATAAAAATCACTTGTCAGTTGGTGTTCACTTATGAGTTCCAAATTACCGACAGTCTGTGTCATTGTGTAGCCGTATGGTATTAGGTATATAGTATAATATAATATCCTATATACTGAGTGTAACAGATAGAACTGACTTTTGGAAGAACTTTTGTTCTAATCAATATTTAAAATGTTTTTTTATATACAATTTATAGTCACTTGCGCTATACTTTAATTATACAAAAAAATTTTTTTATTTTTTTACATTGAAAAAAAAAAAAATTTTAATTTGATTTAAATTTGTTTGGATATATTCAAAATAGCCAATTTGTGAATATGTTTATAAGAACAATTTTTTTAGTAAAAACATTGAACTAAGTCCAGTAGCTTATTTTTTTAGGATTTTTGAAATATCGATATTTTTTTTAAATGAATTTGGAACGCACCTATACGTAAGTTATTATAATAACTTTTTTCAAAATATTTTATTTTGGGAATTTGCTATGAGTATATTATTAATTCTTAAATTATTTACTAATTATATAATTTTAACAATTTTTGTCATACGTTTAAGTAGCATCATTTTTTTTTCGTCAAGTCTGTCTGTTACACCTTGTATACTAATATTAATTATTTGTCATATTTTTTGAATAAAATATAAAAAAGTTGTTTTCAATTCTTAATAAATTAATATTGACTATTGTATTAATTTTTATAAAATGTAACTTATACACTATAACTTTTCAACGTTAAATTGTCATAAAACATTTTTGCTCAAAAAAGTCACAATAGTGCCTCATAGTTATAATTTAATTTAAATGCCCCGAAAATGCAGAGCTTAAGAACCCTCAGTTTTTTGTTATTGAAATTGTCATAAAGCCATAAATAGAATATTTCAAAACAATGCTCGAAAACAGTTAAGAATCGCAAATACTATAATAATTAATATTGTGTTGTTTATTCGTAGCAGGTAGCTTTAATATTATTGATCCGTTCTCCGAGCAATGTAAATTAAGATATTCTGATGCAACTATAAAAACATCAAAGCTTCTCGCATCGCTATAATATATTTCAAACTACACGGTGTGCAGACTTTAAACCTACAATTAGATTTACCTTCACCACATAATATTATATATAATAAGAGTATAGTTTTGGTATTTATACAAACAATATTATTAATAAGAACAGTTTCTTTTTTTTCGGTCATTTTTCACGTACACCACCAAATAATGTATGCTTTAATTTTATTTTAAAATACTCGGAATTTTTGTCAGTTGTACGAGATAATAGATATTATAATAATACCTAAATCGTAAGAAAAGTTAATAATTGATTGCCTTTGTTACGAATATTTTCTCAGTTTGACAGAAATTAGTTTTGTGGCCGTCAAAGAGTTTATATTTGAGGACATTTTGGACTATAAAAGCGAGATAATTGAGTTGTCGCCGTCATTGATTGAATACCGGCGATTTAGCTGATGAATATACAATTGGTGAGTTTGACAGATGAGATACCATGTGAATATATTATACGCAGTGCTTTAGAGGTCTGCCGGCCTTCCGAGTATAATATTATACCTATAATGATCGG